>JANSTP010015461.1:1902-15409 GCA_025330745.1 Cladonema radiatum
GGAAACCATTGGAAAAAAAGCTTTTCGGTCTGCAAAAATAAGAAAACTTAGTTTTGCACATGGATCTCGTTTAAAGACTATTGGAGAGGAGGCTTTTTCTTCGGCTTTCTTGAAAAAATATCCTGTTGATATTGAGATACCCGCATCCGTGGAAACCATTGGAAAAAAAGCTTTTCGGTCTGCAAAAATAAGAAAACTTAGTTTTGCACATGGATCTCGTTTAAAGATTATTACAGAAGATTTTATAGCTGACAACTCTGAATTGGAAGAACTTGAGATACCTGCTGTGATGAAAAAAATTACAACACCATTTTTAAACGACAACTTCCCTAAACTGAAAACGCTGCGCTTTGTCACGGGGTCTCAACTTGAAGAAATTGGATCCCGTGTATTTTACAAGAGTGCTATTGAAAACCTTACCATTCCCGCATCTGTTAAAGCAATTGGATATAAGGCATTTTATGGGAATGCTATTGAAAACCTTACCATTCCCGCATCTGTTAAAGCAATTGGTGAAGGCGCATTTGCGAAAAATCCGCTTATAAAGGTCGTCATTCACCCGTATGATGTACAGATTGGAAGCGGTGCATTTAGGGGATATTACTATCTCAATTATCCCAGAGGGGATATGAAGCCAGCAACAGTAAAAGCAAAAAAAATAGAAATTGTTACCTTGCCGCAATTCTTGTTTCAAACATTACAGAACAACAATACCCTAGACGACATTTTTGGTTATCCAAAAGAAAATGCAGACCCCAGCTTGTACAAGGCTCTCTACGATGGACGCTGGTTACAATGCTCATTCTATGCGAAAAGCAACAGAAAAGACTACCTTAACAAAGATTACAACTGGCGTACTCGTGATCCAAACTTTTTTAAAAATAAACCGATCACGGGTGATCCATACCAATTCTGGCGGTTTTGGATAATAGCTAATGTCAGAGCATTAGCGAACTGCCCTGAAATGAGGTGGGACCTTCCAAAATCCACTCATCCTTATGAAATCAATTAATTGAACATCCTGCTACGCAGTGCCGCCGCCACGTAGCCCAGTGCCGAGAGTATAGAGAGCGCGGCACCCGCGTAGTAGACCAAGGGCACGTAACTTAGCACGCGCGTGCTTAACCCAGGCATGTGCTGCACCACGGGGCTCTGGGGCAACAGCACTATGCTCAGCATTATTGCCACGGCGTAAACCCAGGTTTTCAGTTTGCCCGCCCAGCCCGCTGCCAGCACCGTGTTTTTGCGCATTAACACGGCACGTAAAAACGTAACCCATATTTCGCGCACTATAAACACCACAATCACCAGCGGTGGCACCATGTACAGCGTGTACAGCGCAAACATGCACACAAAGTGCGCGGTAACGTCGCACACCGGGTCAAGCAGTTTACCCACGTCGCTGGTACTCTTGAGCACGCGTGCAACCACGCCATCAAGAAAATCGCTCGACTCAATAAAGACAAACAGCAGAAAAAGCAAAGCGACGCTCACCAATGGCCTGCTCATAATCAGCGCGTAAAATACAAAAGCCCATATAATACGAGAAATACTTAATATATTTGGTAGTTGTTTTATCATGATACTATCCTTAATAATATTAACTATAGCGCTTCTTAAGATGCGCAATAAAGGGCTCTACCTTGCAATTGGGGTAGAGTTCATCTGGGGTCTTCGACGCGCCGTGCGTGTGAATACGCCGTTGAAGCCAGTTAAGTATTTCGGCAATACTGCCGCGTTCCAAGTGCGCCTCGTACTCCGGTATGGCCCCTTCTAGCTCCGTCTTAAGGTGAGCTGCGTACATGGTGCCCAGCGCATACGAGGGAAAGTACCCAAAGGCGCCTTCAGACCAGTGCACGTCCTGCAACAAGCCTTCGCAATCGTCCTTAGGCTCTATGCCAAGCAAGTTCTTGCTCTTCTCCTTCCACAACTGCGCAAGCTCCGCTATGTCGGGCTCTGTGGCCTCTTCGTTTTCAAAAAGCATTCTTTCCATTTCAAAGCGCAACACTATGTGCAAGTTGTACCCAACCTCGTCAGACGCTATGCGTATGGGGTTTGGCTCTACCGTTCGGGTGTGCGCCATAAACGCATCGAGATGCACATCGGCAAGGGCAGGCACGAAGCGCTGTAACTGCGGATACCAGTACTTCCAAAAGGCCGTGCTCTTGCCCAGCACGCTCTCTACAAAATGCGACTGCGACTCGTGCACGCCGAAGGAGGCGCCCGTGCCACAGGCGGTGTTTTTATACCGCGGGTCTATGTTCTTCTCGTAAAAGGCGTGTCCCATTTCGTGCAAGGTCGAAAACAGCGCGCTGGTTATATCGTGCTCCTTGTAGTGCGTCGTGATTCGCACGTCTTGCCACCCCGTCGTTACGCAAAAGGGGTGTATGGAAGTGTCCATTCTGCCCCAGCTAGAGTCGTAGCCCAACTTTTGCGCCATGTGGTGGCAAAACGCCTGTTGCGCCTGCGCCTCCACTCTGGGCAAGACGTCCCCTGCCTCTTTGCGCCGGTGCGCCTCCACAAGACGCGCGTACAAGGGTTGCAATTGCGCCTGCAAGGCGTCAAACAGGCGGCTTAAGTACTGCGTGGTGCAGCCCATTTCGTACTCGTCCAAAAGCGCATCATACGGCGTTTTTTCGTAGCCCATGCACATTGCGTAGTTTTTTGAAAGCCCTATGAGTTTTTTCAAATACGGCGCAAAAATTGCAAGTTCCTTCTTCTTGCGCGCCTCGGCCCACGCCGCATGCGAAAGCGTCGAAACGCGCGCAATCTCGCTAATGAGCGCCGGAGGCACGCTTACCGCCTTCTTCCACTGGGCGTACTTTTTGCGCAACCACAGGCGCGCAGGTTCAGGCAGGCTCGCATCGCCGCGCGTGTTTTCGTCATTAACCCCCAGAGCATGCAGCAACTCGGCAATGCGTGGCTTTGTGTTATACAAATGCATCAACTCGCGAATAAGCGCGCATTGCTCTGCGCGGCTTTCAGCCGCACCACTGGGCATGTAGGTTTGACTATCCCAGTCTAAAAATTCATCCAGCATAGTGAGTATGGCGCTCTTTTCATCCAGAGCCAAAAGCTCCTCTGCCGCCTTTACAAGATTGGGCGAGACGCCACTTTCAGATAAGAGTTTTTTCATATATTTTTCCCTGTATGTATTCAGTAAATGCTTCGGCCGTCATCGCCTCTCGGTTTTCGCCCGTGCGCAACCTACACGCAGCGAGGTTTGCCTCAGCTTCCTTTTCACCTATTATCAACATGTAAGGCACCTTCTGCAACTGCAGCTTTCGTATGCGCGCGCCAAGGCGTTCTTCGTCCGCGTTAAGCTGCACGCGCACCCCTGCGCTTTTAAGCTGCTGGGCATAACGCTGCGCGGGATCAGCGTACGCCGGCACCACGGGCAGCACCGCCGCCTGCACAGGGGCAAGCCACACGGGGAAGGCGCCCTTGTAGTGCTCCACCAGCACGGCAAAAAAGCGCTCAAGCGAACCCAACAAGGCGCGGTGTATCATATACGGGCGTTTCTTCTCCCCGTCCTTGTCGACAAACCACATGTCAAAACGCTCCGGCAGGTTAAAATCAAACTGTATGGTAGACATTTGCCACTCGCGCCCCAAGGCATCCTTTACCTTCAAGTCTATTTTAGGCCCATAAAACGCGCCGCCACCCTCGTCTACTTCTGTCGCTATGCCCTCTGCATCCGCCGCAGCCTTTAACGCCGCTATCGCATCGTCCCAACGCCCTTCGTCTCCCACAGCCTTTTCGGGGCGCGTTGCTAAGTAGGCCTTTATCTCGAAAAAACCAAAATCCTTCCACACCTGTAGGCAAAAACGCAGTACTTCCTTTATCTCATCCTGCATCTGCTGGGGCGTACAAAACAAGTGCGCGTCATCCTGGGTAAACCCGCGCACGCGTAAGAGGCCGTGTAAAACCCCGCTGCGCTCATAGCGGTACACCGTGCCAAGTTCCGCCCAACGTAGCGGCAATTCCCTATATGAGCGCTGCGTACTTTGGTAAATCATAATGTGAAAAGGACAGTTCATGGGCTTTATGTAATAGTCGTTTGCATCAACTTCCATGGGTGAGTACATGCCTTCGCGATAAAAGTCCAAATGCCCGCTGGTGTTCCACAACCAGCTCTTACCCACATGCGGGGTGTACAATAACTCGTAGCCGTTTTTCTCGTGCGCTTCCCGCCAGTAGTTTTCTATTGCTAAGCGCACGCGTGCACCCTTGGGGTGCCAATACACCAGTCCGGCGCCCGCCTCATCATGCAGGCTAAACAAGTCTAGCTCCTTGCCTAGCGTGCGGTGGTCGCGCTTTTTCGCCTCTTCTAAAAACGCAAGGTGCGCGCGCAACTCCTTAGGGTTCTTCCACGCAGTCGCATATATGCGCTGCAACATGGCGCGTTTCTCGTCGCCCCTCCAGTAAGCCCCGGCAACAGAAAGCAACTTACAAGCCTTAAGGTTTAAAAACGACGTGTCGGGCACATGCGGCCCTCGGCACAGGTCGACAAACCCCGCCACCGTGTACGTGCTTATCTCTTCGCCTTCGGGCAACGCCTCTATCAATTCCACCTTGTACGGCTCATTTTCAAACACGCCTCTCGCTTCCTCGCGGCTTAGCACCGTCTTATCAAGCGTGTGCCGCTCTGCCAATATTTCCTGCATCTTCTCTTCTATGCGCGGCAAGTCGTCTTGAGTTAAGGTATGGGACATGTCAAAATCGTAGTAAAACCCGTGTTCTATGGGAGGTCCTATCGCTATCTTCACGTCATCAAACAAACGACGCACCGCCTCTGCCATAAGGTGTGCAAAACTATGCCGTATCCTATACAGCTGCTCCTCGTCTGTTAGCGCGTTAAAAATTTCTCTCGCATCTGTAGTCATTCTTCTAGTATACCTCGTCTTTTTATTTATGGTGCTACTTAAGCATTACACCGACTTAAGCAAGGCAAAGGCTATCAAACCAGTGAAGGGTTAAGCAGGACAATAAGTGCTTCCGTTATGTAGCTAATGTGGCTGATGCCAATGGTGTTTTGTATTATCTCATATTGGTAAAACATGTGCTTTTTAAAAGACTCCAGTATCCCTGGGGAAACAGGATAACGTTTTCCAACAAAAAATTGTGATTCAATAAGTGGTAGTACGTAGAGCCTCTGTTGTGAATAATACGCAAATACGATTTTTTCTATTACATTCGCAAGACCAACCTCAATAAAGCCCATGGCTATGTTATCAAACCCCGAACAGGAATAAGACGTACATACATGATAAGTATTTTTGTATGAAGGAATTCGTATCGATATGGGAACTCCTTGCTGAGACTTTTCTATGTATGACACAAAATCTCTTGTAAGACGAAGTTTTTCTATCCTCAACCCCTGTGTTCGCACACTTTGTATGCTACAACCACACAAGGCATATGCCATGCGCACTAAAACCCAACGGTCTGTATTTCGAGCTGAAAAACACTCATGTATTGGTATGTTTTCCATGGCATGAGTATCGCAGGTCATTTCTAAACAACGCTTCATAAGCGGCGGAATCACTTCTTCTTCGTTTATTTCATAGAGCCGCGAAAGGGTATTTCCAAGCCCCATATGCAAGGAATACAGAGTGCGGTATATCTTCATGTACTCTTCTATTCTGTTCATTTTCACGCGCGCTTGTTTTTGTGCATATTCCGACTTAGAGTTATGCAAAGACAATGCTTTATACGTGTAGGGTAAATAATTCCCCTCCACATGAACAACATTGTATTTTCTCAAAGTCTGCGTTATTTCAAAAAGATATTTTGGAGTAAACTCTACTTCTGTATTCAAAGCCCGGTTAAAAGGCATCGTGGTATTATTGTATTGAAAGCGCGCTATCTATGCTTAACCCCGGCTCTTCATCTGCCCGTTTTATAATTTCGTAATACGTCTGTGTAAAAACTACAGGCTGTTGAAAATACTCAGGGTAGTGGCTCATCAAATTCATCGCACTCCTGTAAACTTGCTCAGCGTCGTGATGAAACCCCTCACTCTGAGACTTAAGCCAGCTAAACAAAGTAAAAACCAATAGCCCAATGTTTTCTTCGCATATATGCATGCCATTCATCTGCATGATATCTACGCATCTTTGAAAATAGGGATACGTCATAGCGTAATCTATGCTCACTACCGAGTGAGGCACATGAGCACTTACTATGTGGCAAAAAGCATTGACAGGCCTTGTCTCATCAATCAGTACCCACAAAAACGCATCACCACTATACATATGTGGAATACTCACTATATACGCAGCATGCCTTGAGAGTATGGAATTCAGAGGTTCGGGATTAACTATGGAAATTCGGTATTTTTCTCCATTTATATTTATCGAATAATTCATAGCAATTTAATGTACAAGCGAAGACGCACATATCATGGGAAAATCGCTCAAATTCTGTGTCTGAGACTTAATAGCATCATGGGTCGCCTCTATAACAGCGCGGCGCAACGCCTCTCGTATAGACCCTGTATATTCACGCGTGTTTTCATTCATAAACGTTGTGTGCAACTCAGGCAAGTCTCTCATGCATACATTCATCCCAAACAAGGCCTTAAGCGCATCTTGAACTACGTATTCCACATTGCCCCTTACAAAAGTCTTATTGGCAATGTACCCCGCATCTATAGACACATATATTCGCCGCGGTGATATTGCCTTGCTATACATAGACAAGGTGTATTCCACTACGCAAGCAACTTCTGTAGCAGCAGCGTACTCAGTTAACGGCATGGCCACGCTTACCACCTTATCCGCATTTTTTATTTTACGCAACGCCTCCAGCAATAAATTCCCCACCACGGCATAAGAACTACAAACCTGCGGACTTACATCCTTAGACCCACGCACGCTTATATGCATCATGTTTATTTTCAGTTTTAACACCCTGCTCACCATAAATTCAATTGCCTCCAAAGTTCGTATACTTGGGACAAACGGCACATGTATTAAAACGTTGTTTTTGTTTTTTTGTACACTTAGTTTATACACAAACGCGTCATGCTCAGAAACACTACCCTGCATTACAATTGGCACCCGCACGCATGAAAAACCCACAATAACATGGTGTATTTTTGTTTTGTTATACAAGGCTTTTTTTACATCAAAATTGCTCTTTGTTATAACTTTACGCGCAACTACAGAATCCGGGTTGTAGTTCTTACTGTCAAAGGCTCTATATTGCGCTGTCGTTTTTTCTCTCTCCAAAGCAAAATTCCAAAGCTTAGGAAAGGCCTTTTCTACACCTTCGGTATTTTTGTACCATAGCTTGTACTGTGCGTTAATGCTTCGGTAATGACATAGCGTTGTCCTGCCTACAAGACGCGCGGCACTCATAGCATAGATAGCATAAAGCCACGCCATGCACTCGCTGTGCTCAAAACTCGCATTCGGAGCCAGTCCATTCACGCTTATCGGCGCACTGAAAAAACGCTGTAACTCATCTTGAAGCACGCGTGGCCTGTAACACGGCACATCAACCGTACTAAAAGTGGCACGCGCCCAAACCTTTGGAAACGCGTATTCCCTCCACATACGCACACAACTACGCGCCTTACCCTTACGCACAGTACTGCGAAGTTTCTTTTTGTAAGGCATGCTGTGCGTCATGGAAAATATACGACCATCGACATGAGCCCATGAAGAATAAGACTGTAGCATTAGGTGACACGCACACGAAGGGCCTATAAGCAAGGTAGTAAACGGTGGTGCAGTCGTGATATCTCTTTTTGACACGCTACGCGCCTGTGGCGAAATGAGAACGGCAACGGTCTCTTGAAAAAATTTAAATGTAGCACTCGGCAAATCGTCTCGCTCTAACAGCTGCACATCTGCCCCCTCCATAGCCAGAGTCCTAAGGTGCTGCTCCTTATACGCCGCATCCAGTGGCAACGGAATAACGCTATAAAGTACTGTATCTCTGTGCAATTGAGTGTGGCGATAATGCATTATCAAAAAGCCGCATCCCCTATTTGCATTATCGCATCGCACACTTCCTGTAACTGTTCTTGTGAAATTTCAGGGTAGAGCGGTAAACTGATGCTCTGTTGATACACGGCATGCGCATTTAAAAACATGCCCTCATTGTAGCCAAATTTTCTCTTGTAATATGACATGAGCGACAGCGGTTTATAATGCACAGACGTGCCTATACCGCGATCTGCAAGCCTTAGCACAAAGTCATCTCGAGAAAGCTTCGGATGCGTAACCCGTATTACAAACAAATGCCAAGAATGCGCGTACTCATTTTCAGGCACATAGGGCATGTGCACATAATCGCGACTCGAAAGATTGCGTATGTAGTACATGGCCGCACGCCTCCTGCACGCCTGAAAGTGCTTAACCTTTTTAAGCTGCTCACGCCCTATCGCGGCGAGCACATCCGGTAAATTATATTTATACCCCAGAGCTTGTATATCATACTCGTGCTGCAAGGGTGATGTGCTAAAACGGTTCCACACCGTGCGGTCTATACCGTGGTTGCGCAGCATACTTATCTTCTGCACGAGTGCCTTGTCCTTAAACACCATCATGCCACCTTCGGCGGTAGTCATGGTCTTGTTTGCATAAAACGAATAAACGCCCACATCGCCCAAAGTGCCCAAAAACGGCGTGCTCCCGTCTGCCTGTACATGCTGCGCGGGAAAGGTGTGTGCTGCATCCTCTATTACACGCAGTTTGTGTTTCTTCGCTATCTCTAAGAGCGTTGCAAAATTCTCCCCCACACAACCAGAAATATGCACAGGCATAAACACCTTCGCGTTTTTATGTTCCTTTACCGCGCGCTCAAACTCACCCTCGTCTACGCACATGGAATTTTCTTTGCAGTCTACAAACACAGGCTGTGCCCCGGTGTAAAGTATCGCCGAGGCGGTAGCCACAAAGGTAAAAGGTGTCGTAATTACTATGTCCCCTTCCTCAAGCCCCAAGGCACACAGTGCCAAGTGCAAGCCCGCCGTTGCGCTTTGCACCGCTTGCGCATATATCGGGGCGTCTGCTCCCTTCGAATGCTCCGCTATAAATTGCGCAAACTCCTGTTCAAAGAGCGTATTTTCCTTGCCCGTGGTTATCCACCCACTTTGTAACACACGCCTCACCGCATGGTATTCCTCTTCCCCTATGCATGGCTTTGCAAAGGGAATTCGAATAGCAGGTGCTGAATAGTTTGACATTGGCCCTCTAACTTGTTTTTTTCTTCGCGTTTGATATAGGCACAAACAAGGGAATGTGTTCCTTCAAAATATCCACAATTGCCTTTCTGTTCTTATAACGATCAGCCTTCGAAGGCACATAAAAGCACACGGGGTAGAGTTTTTTAAGCATGCTGTCCATGGACTTAATAATAGGCTCCTTACTGTTGTTTATCACGTAATACACATGTTCAATAGGGGACTCATAGCGCTCCTCATGCGGCGATAAAAGACACTCACTTACCTTTTCAGCCGGACGTAAACCAGTGACGACAAAAGGAATATCCTTGTCCTTCTTTAATCCGTAGAAATCCAACATGCGTTGAGCAATATCTACAATCGCAATCTGCTGCCCCATCTCAAGCGCATACAAGGAATGCGGTGTTTCTTTATTCAGTTGCAATGCATAGAGTATGAGTGAACAAGCCTCCGAAATCGTCATAAAGTAGCGCTTACATTCCAAAGACGTAATGGTAATGGGCCCACCCATGGCAATTTGTTTTTGAAACAAGGGCACCACACTCCCGCGCGAACCCAGCACATTACCAAAACGCATGACAGACGTGCGCATTTCAGAAGTACCCGCATTCAATGTCAGCTGCTCCGAAACTAACTTATGCGCCCCATAGACCGAACTCGGGTTCGCCGCCTTATCCGTTGATACTACTATAAAACGCTGAGTCCCGTATTTACGTGCAGCATCTATGAGAAACTTTGTGCCGAATACATTAGTCGCCGTACTAACTACCGGATTTTTCTCAACCAAATCTATATGCTTGTATGCAGCCGTATGAAAAATCACATCTGTCTTCAACTTCTTTAGCATATTGTGAACAGAATGCTCGTCCGTAAGCTCACAAGGCACGGGTATAAAATTCGTTCGTTCCCCAACACCACGACTCTGCAAATCCTGCAATTTCTGCGCAATTTTGTAAATGCTGTACTCTCCGTGCCCCAGCAAGTATATACGCGAAACCCCCGCGTACAACAACTGCGTGGCAAGCTCGCTCCCTATACTTCCTCCTGCCCCGGTTATCAATATCCGCTTGTTTTGCAAATACGACAACGCTTCCTTATTCGGCAAGTCTATTATCTCACGAGAGAGCAAATCCTTCATGTTCAATTCTTTTTGCATAAAGGATGGCTTTTCCTCACGCTTCTCCTGCGATATCTTCTGTGGTTTCTTTATAGTCATATAATCAAATGATAGTATGTGTATCTTATGAATGACAAGATTACTGATAGGCATAAGGTACAACTTACTGGTGTCTAAGTTCATACTGTTTGCTACCACGACTTTGAATTTGTTATAAAATAGCCGCGTTGGTTTTAGTGACGGACACAGCGTTTTAAGTAACTTAGCGCAATTGTGCTAACGTACTGCGCGTATTTTTTCATGGAAACGTGCTTCTATGCGTTAATTTGCCTCTCTAGAGGCTAGGGTTGCTTATGCAAGGGCAACTAAGTCATTACTACGCTGAACCACGCCCGCATACCAGTATCCCATTTGTGTAACAAAAAATTACTCATGAAACAGACAACATATGACGATAAATCTTGTATGAGTTTTGCTTCTGTTTTTAGAATACTACTCTCAGTTCTTATCATAAGTTGCCTCGTTGTCTATGCATTTGCTCAAAATACCAATCGTATTGAAGAAAGGCAGCACGGGCAAATACTGCGGATACGCAACCAAGCACCGTTGCAAAAGCAGATCAGGCAACCTATACAAAGATCAAGTGCCCTGAACGCACCAAATCAAACGCCTCCCATTCCTACCCCCAGCATTGGCCCCATACGTACGCGATTGCAACCTTCACACGCTCCTGCTCCACCCCCTAAACCTACGTTTCCCATTCGCACACCGCAAATTGGCCCAGTGCACACACAACCAATACAAGCTCAGTCGCCAATACCCCCCCCCAATTCACCGGCACACATACGCACCCCAGACCCCAGCATAACCCCCAGTGTAAAAAAAATCACTCCACCTTCCTCACCCCCATCTCCAGAAAAAATACCGGAAGTTTCGCCACGCCCCATACAAGCGTTTAAAGCACAAGAGCCTGCATCAAAACCCTTGCAGCCTAGACCCAACTTGGTTGCCCACCGAGAAGTAGCCCCGGACTCCACAACCGCGCGCCAAAGGGTACGGGTTAAAAACCCTCTTCAAGTTGAATCACTACCAAGTGAAATACCCGTACCTAAAGAAGCTTATATCCGCCGCGCGGAGGAACTACCAAAGTATAAAATTGAGCAAAAGCCCGAAGAAGGAATACCGCCCCAACAAACACCACCAAGACTTGTTTACCGAGAACCACAACCTCAAGAGGGAATACCACCTCAACAAACTCCGCCCAAACAAGTACGTGAAGAACAAAGTCCAGAAGATGCGCCCTTTAAAAACCCAACGCTTTTAACAAAAAAAGAAGAAAATAAGCCGGAAATGCTTCCTACTGAAGACGTACCAGAAGAAGAGACTGCCGTTGTAGTTGAAGAGGAACCAGCCGTAGAAGAAACGGAAGTGCGTACAACGTGGTCTATAGCCTCTGTGGAAGACAAACACCCGCCCAGAGAAAAGAAAGAAAAAACGATCGAAGATGCACCCAAGCCCCCTATTACCGCTGAGCCAAAAGCAGCCACTGTCGCACTGCCTAAGAAAGAACCGCGTATAAAAAACAGCTTGACGCGTGGGGCTTTTATTCAACTTGCAAGTTATAAAAAACAAGGTGATGCCACAAACGCCGTAGCCTCTCAAAAATTTCCCGCTGGCTTTGATAATGTTTTTGTCTATAAATTGCCTTCGTCTCAATATTATAAGTTGGTGGCAGGCCCATTCAAAAAAGACGACATTGGTGTGCAACTGCTCAGCCTTAATCGCAAGGGTTTTGCTGATGCCTTTGTGATAAAAAAGCACTAACTTGTAAGCGGTGCACGAAAACACCCTACCCTTTTTATCTTAAAATCAAAATAAAAGACTCCAAAGTTCTAGGACGTTTCGTGGCATTTCTGTGCTGAACTGTCCACCGCTTACGCTAGCTAGAAACGTCACAATTAAAAAGCGCATGTGCACAAAGCTACATGTAAGGCGGTAGTACCATCAAAATTTTTTTGTTCTTTCATAATATATTTATATCTAATAGCATACTAACAATAAATTGGTTGCACGCCGTTGTAGTAAAATAAAAAAACACCTCACATTTATATGAACGTTATTTTTCAAACCTTCAAGACGATATTTTTACTATTAGTGATTTTCACACAAACAACATCATGTTACGCCTCGGAAAGTGCCGTAAAAATATTAATAAAACATCAACCACAGTTTCAACAAGGGGATTTTTCTGCACTGAAAAAGTTAACCGTAGATATGCTTCAGAACACACGAGACGACAAGAAAGGAACCTTGTATTATGGGGGCTTATTGCTTTATTTTAACGGAGAGCAGGAAAAGGCCGAAATTGCCCTGCGCCGCGTTGCGCGTACCAAGGGCACCGCATGGACACAAGAAGCTACGCGCCTGGTGGTGTATTTTATGATACGCGGTGCCCGCTATAATCAGGTAAAGCCTTTTCTCGAACAACTTTTGAGCAATGAGGAAATTCGGCAAGATGTGGAGTTATTTTATTACCACACATTTGCCTTGTTTCTCACGCGAGAATACGAAGCACTGAATCTCCTAATGCACGGCGAAGAAGCACGTATTTTTACAAAACCGCAGTGGAGCATAACCTTACGACAGCGCATAGCAAAACAGTACGCATCGTTTAGCTACAGCTTATGGAGCAGCCTTCTAACAATGCGCGCAAATGTGAAAGACAACGCCGAGTTGTACAAGACACTTTTGTCCTACAAAACAAAAGATATGATAGACACCTCTGGAACTTTTATAAGGCGCATATATTCCGAAACTAACACTGCCATGCCACGTCATATACGTATTGTGCTGGAGGCAAAACTCGCCTTGCAGACGCGGAATGCAAATGCCGCAACGTTGTTCTTGTCCTTAAATCCTTCAATTTTTGTACATTCGGGAATGATAGAAGATTTGCTAAGCATTGCGGCTAATAACAAACGTCAAATATGGAACATACTGCGAATATTGGCAGAAGCGCGGAAACAAGCGACTACAAATGCACAAAAAGCACATATAGATGTGGCACGTGCGCATCTATACTTTGAAAAGAAATACTATAAAAACAGCTACGCACTGTACAAAAATGCCTTTGCCGATACAAAGGCATACGGCACACTGCCTCCTGAAAGGCAAAATCATGCCTTATGGCGTAT
>JANSTP010015572.1:0-26421 GCA_025330745.1 Cladonema radiatum
ATCCTGTATCGGCTCAACATGCTGTTCGGAATTTGTTTTATAACGTTTTTATTCAAGTTGTCATATGGTTCAAAATTTTACTGTTAGTCTTTGTTTTTTTTTCTTTTTATGTCATCTGTGTCATTGTGTCATGCTATTGTTTTTTATCTTTTCCTTGATCTTTCAGCACAAAAGGAAACGCTAATAAAAGGACTTGGAAAAGAAGAATGGCAAATGATGTTTCGTTTACTTGGTTTGGAAGACAACCAAATCGACACATATATTTATGAAGGCAAAGGCAAACTTGAAGAAATGAAATTTCTAGCCTTAAACGGTTTACTTGACACTATTGTAGATTTATCATGGAAAGAGTTGAAATGTGCATTAATATATTTTGGGAAGAAAGATTTAGTTGATAAATTATGTTCAGATTCACAGATCTGCTCTGAAGGTACAATATTATAGCTTGCGATGTTAACTTTCAAATCTTATTTTTATACTGAGGCAAATCACTAGCATGAGAAATAAACAGGCTAAACAAATTAATAAAGCCTTAGTCTGTGCTTTTTTGTCCTTTACATGTCTGGACCAGAGGGGCTGATTCGCTTCTTCCCCCAATTTAATTCATGAACCACAATACCTTTTGCAATGAAACTTTGTAGGATGATAATTTAGTTTTTTAGAAATAATTTGAAATAGTTTTGATTGCCCTGGATACTCAAAACTTTGTTATGTCATCATTTTTCCAAGTATATATAAACATTTTGCCACATTTTTGATGATTTTTAATATATAAGCATGGTTAAGAACCACAGGAGGGGTTCTTTCAAGTAAAATTAAAATTGAAGTAAAGTTAACCCTATTATTTATGGGAGGGGGGAATTTTATACTGAAGATTGTAGTCAAAAACGTTTTTTTGTACCTAGCCCCAGAAACCTGTAGTAGCCCGGTTTTTGGGGCCTAGTAGCCCAAAAAATGGCATTTTTGGGGGCTTTTCATATAAAAATCTTAGTTTTTTACAGGGAGTAGGCCAAGTTCATAACTTATTTGCTAAAAATAAGATTCTCTAACCACTTCTCGACCTTTTCACAAGTTTTCAAGTAAATTGACTAATTTCTTCAGAAAAAATCAGACTTTGAAAATTGTGACCTGATTTTCCCTTTTTCACGTCAAGGTCACATGTTGAAACGATGACGTCATCAAAACTTGAGCATTATTTTTTATTGTTTTTATATGAATCGGATGGATAATTGTTAAGTAATATTTGGTGAAAGTTTCATGCAATTTCCTTATGTAGTTTTTGAGATAGCTAGGGGGGGGGGGTAAATTTATCCCTCCCCATGAATCTATGCTACCAGCCGGACCCCATGAACAATAGGGTTAAAATAAAATTTTTGCTAAAAAAAAAAATTGGCAAAATAATGTTGACTGTGCCCGTGATGACATCATGTCTCCCCCCAAAAAACACTAAATTATAGATTTTGTCAAGAAAAAGATATTTCATGAGTTTTATTGATAGTTTTGAGGGTTTTTATGTGGAATTAGTCATTTTCTAGTAAAATAGATAACACTCATTCTTTTCATCTTTATGATCAATATGATTGCTGTTTTTAGCCTTTTACCCCCGTCTTTTAGCGATTATAGCAGGGATATCGTAAAGAAAAATATTTTCGATTTAGCTAATATAGGTACTAAATCCCATGAGAAAGAAGAGATTTAATCAAAAATAATGATGTATGCTAATCAAAGCTCTTAAACTGGTCAAAATTCCTTCCATTTCTTGAAAAGATATACTGGTTGCTAGGGAAAATGCAGGTATCAAGAATAATTTCGATTTTCTATAAACTCATGTTTACATAATATCAGAAAAATATCAACATTTGCTTAATTAATTGTTCCATTGTGTTCACAACGAAGTACATGATACTATTGAGATAATATCTCCACCAAAAAAAAAATTAGAGAAAGTTACTTTTATTGAATAATAAAAGTTACCAAAAAATCTTCTTATTTCAATTTTTTTTCTTTTGTTTATCTGTATCCTCAAATTGCAGGTAAAACAAAGCCAGAATTAGGTTTAACTACATCCATTAAAATAACTATTATTGTAGTTTTTAACTGTTATTATAAATTTGATATTTTTTTACACACTCATTTCTCATTAAAGTGGAAATACCTGTGGAGTGGGAATGAAGAAATAAAAAAATCTGAGGCCTAGATACTTTGTCAATTTAAAACAATGAATTTATATCCTTCTATTGAAAATCATTGTTTGAATTATTTTTCTTTTTATGAAGAAACAATAATGTTTTTTTAGATTGTGCTTACTCTGATGAACAGCCGACCTTCAAATGTTCCAATGAGATCTTACTGATGGTAGTTTTTTCAAAACATTTATCATGTTTTTGGTCTGTAATCAGTCGGAGGTTAGGGTTGGAAAATTACATTGTTGCTGCTATTGATGAAGATTTTGAAAGTGTCTGTGAAAAGTTGTATCAGGCATTTTTGAAAATGTACAATGCGCAAATGTTGAAGCTAGAATTCACAGACTTAAAGAATAAATTTGAAGAAATAGATGACATTCCAAGTTGGGTGATAAAGCAAATTGGAACAGATTTAGCAAAATTTAGTCATAAATTTGGAAATGAAAAGCTTTTAAAAGGTTTGAACATTGTTCTACTAATCCTAATCACTAGTTGGAGGGGGAAATAAGTTCGGAGATAAAAAGTCTACTAGCATGATATTGTTTACCACTCTTTTACCATCTTAGCTTAATTTTGTTTATTTTCACTTTCTAAATATATCTGAGTAATGCAACTGAGAAGAACATACTAAATTAACGACATTCTTGAATTTGTTTGTCTTTAAATATTTTTTTTGACATAAAATAGTGAATTTGGTTTAATTGTTTATATTTTTTAATAAGAAATTGGGAAACATTACTTATTTTGTAAAATTTGTTGTATTATGTGAGTCGCAGATTTGAAAAGGTATAATATTACTAAAGGCTGAGATTACTACATTATGTTACTTCTTTTTCTACACTTTTGAATATATCACAATTTTTTGATCACAGTGCTTGATTAGATTTTTCATTCTGATCTCATTGTTTTCTGTTTTATCCACATATAGTTTTTTGTTTAATAGAATAAACTTAATTTAATGTTCTCAAGTGGGGCTTAAATGGGTTGATAGGTGTTTTTAGAATATTTGTAAATGTTACACTATATTTTTATTTAGATGAACAAATGCATGTCAATGATGTTTTTGACTTGATACTTATATCACATTCAAGTAGGAAACACCTGGTTACAGATTTGAATATTCAAATGCAAAAGTTTGATAATATCTATGAACAGAGCTTAAAGAAAAGTATTCAAGTTTTTTATGGTGCTCATACTCCCAAAACACAGAGTATTAAAGAGTGGATTGAAATAGATTGTAGAAACTATGTGGAAAGATATTTCGGAAATGTTGATTTTTTTTCATTTAATTATGACAGTGAAGATATACTTACAAAGGGCTTTGAAAAATATCTCAAAAGCTTCAATCAGCCAAGCTTTCTTTTAAAAAACTATGACATATATGAACATTTTTGTTTTCTGAAAATGGAAGGAGTTATTGCAAATGATTGGCTGAGAGCAAATATCAACTGCCATGTGATTGATTTAATAGGATTCGAAGCAAGAAATAGAACAATTTATTTTATCAAAGTTTCAAATGGTAAAGGTGTGAAAGAAACAAAAGATTGTATTGATGCATGTGCAGAATTCGTGAGAATGTTTTTACTTCTTCATCAAATAGAATTGAAAGGGAAAATTGCTTGTCTTCTTTCTCTTGTCTTAGTTCCTGATGAAGAACAGAAAAAAGAAATTCATAAAGTTTGCAGGAATTGTGAACCATTTGTCCTTACTTCTAAAGAATTTATAGATTTTGGAAAAGAGGTGAAAGCAAGAGTAAAGAATATTTTAATTGAAAATAAAAAAAAAGTTTGGAAAGACTTAGTAAAGTATGATTTTAAGAACTTCAAATACAGCTTAGGAAACATATTTGGTTTTGTGGCCACTAGAAGTGGAAACCTTATCCCAAGTTTGTGCAAGGATATTTCAATACAATTAGAAAATGTAAAAATATTTCTATATCCTCAACAAATTACATTAGCAAATACACAAGAGAAACGTTTATTAATAAAAGGATGTCATGGCTCTGGAAAAACTATTTTCGGTCGAATGAAGCTAAAAGAACTGGCATTTGAAAACCCTGATGAATTTGTTTTTTATGTGAATTGGGGAGCAGAATCAGAATTTACTGCTGAAATGAATCAGTATGTAAATACTATTAACAAACACAAAAATATTGTTTGCACTAGTAGACAGGAGTTGCCCCATAAAAAATTATTATTTGACGGAATGAAGTGGATAGAATCAATGACTGTAAATAACAAGTCAAGAGCTCATGTTATTTTTGATGAAGTTCCTCTAAGTGAAATAGGTGAAGAGGAAATATTGTCTTTCTGTGATATATTGAATAATCCGTTCTTTATAAACTCTTACTGCATGCTTTTATGTCAAGCAATGCTAATAGATAGATCGTTTAAGAAAGATGGCATATCATCTCTTCGATCATTCAGTCTGCAATCCGAGTACTTGAAGGAGAACGCAGGTTTTAAAGAGCAAGAGTTAAAGGAATCAGTAAGGAATCCATGTAAAATTAAACGAATAGCTGAAATAGCCACTACCTTGTTGGAAAGAACGTCCAATATTTTCGATAATAAAGTTAGAAGTGAAAAAAGTATAAAAGATTCTGTTTTGCTGCTGAGAAATCTAATTGAAGATGAAGCAAGGCATTATTCAGATGCCAATATTAGAATGAATGATAGTGCAAGTAGCTTTGTTGTCTCTACTGATAATGATGACAATGATGAGAATGATGGTAATGATGATAATGTTGTAGATGATGATAATATAGAGTTACGAAAAGAGAACAAAGCCATTCAAAGAAATTTTAATTTAGAGGCTAGTATGAAAAGTCTTAGTATTCCTGGTCATGCTACGAATGAGAACAATTTCATTGAAAATAGGTATTCTTTTCAAAGAAGTTCTGGTATTTTGCATAGAATAGAAGGCAATGAAACTTTTACATATTACCCATTTCATAACAAGAATGAACACAGTAGTTTTGAAAAGGTTTATATTCTAATGTTATGTTGGAAAAACATTATTGAGAATTCTCCAATTGGCTTTGGAGAGCCAGTTGTGGTTATACATTTTGAGGAAACAACCCCTGAGATCTGTATGAAGGCACTGCAACTTTATGCAGAATCGGAACAGCATGAAGAAGTTTTAAACAATGTTACTTTCAAGCACTGCTTAGATGTATATGGAATGGATTATAAAAATGTAGTTATATATATTAGTACTGATGAATATCATATGCAGCATTATTTAGTTGAAGCAATAACTCGCTGCACATCCACCCTTGTATTCTTAGTAACCAAAGAAAATGATGTTACAAATGAAACTAGTGCTGTGGGACAAATAATGCAAAATCTAGAGACAGCTGTTTGGATTGATGAGAAAAACAATGAACATAAACTTGTGGAAGTTTTTGGTTCAGAAGATCTTGATTTTGATAAAGATGAAATGAAAATGTTACATGATGTTTATAGTGAAAAGCTGGAGTTGCAAGAGAATCAAGCAACAATTTTTAATTACAACAAAGACCTAATTGCTGGGTGAGCATTTCATCTTCTGTTATCTTCTAAAGGAACTAGTAAATTTTTTTAATAAGAAAACATTCACTTTACGGTTGTTGCAAGTGCTAAGACAATACTTTTTTGAGTTTACAAAAATTTCAGTTGGGTTCACTGGGTATTCTCAAATCCACATATCTGCCATATGTCTTATAACCTGTTTTTAATTAAACATTTTTGGTTGATTATCCATTTCATTCATTCAATGTCCATTGATTTGTTACATTTTCAATAAAGTTTGAATAGAATTATTTTCAAAGTTTTTTTCTGGGAAATATTGTTTGCATCATGTTAAGCAACATTCCTGAATTTCAAGAACTACGTCAAGTTAATATAGCTAAACTAAAATTGTTTGTATAAATTAAATTATTATAAATTAGTTACTTACTGAATATAAACTTTATATGGTTTCAGTATGGTAACGGACTTTCTAGAGTCACAAGGCTTAGTTGATGAAAGCAAAGATGATATTGATATTGCCCAATATGATATTGAACGGTCGATTTCTTCTTCAGGTAATATATTTGAATTTTTCATTGTCTTTTGTCTATAATATAGAGATTACCTTGCGATACTATAGAGATATCTGGTGATTAGAGATCACCTATAGAGATATCACTATACTATAAAGATCACCTGGTGATTCTGAGATGAGAAAATACAACTTAGATGAACACCATATAACATTTTATGTAATTGAAGATTTTTTTTCATCAATTTTTTCTAAAGTAAAATTTAAAAATTAGTAAAGTTTCAAGTTTGACTTTTCTGATTATTCAGAAAAAAACATTTGTTATTATATTTTTTGGCTGAATTCAAATTAATAATAATGACCATAACAATGAAAATACAATGATGATAAAAACAATAATAACAGTAATAATTTCAAAATAAAGTATAAAGTATATCACTGAAAATTATTTTTCTCATACAGTATTTAGTTCTGATGATGAAGATTTGAACGAATATGACATGAAAGGCGATATCTGTGGAAAATGCTTGATATTAAATTTTAGTTTCTTTTTTCCTCCATGGCAAAATCCTCGTAGAGGAACTGAAGTGGATGTTTCTCGTTTGACAAGATTATTTACATGGTTGAAATTTAGTATTTTGGTTTACAAAGACCTAAAAAAAGAAGATTTGGAACGCATTTTGAAACAAGAAGCAGCAGATGAAGATAGATCGAACTCAAAATCTAAATGCTTGGTTGTATTTATCCTTTCACACGGAAGCGAAGATGGAGTTTATACTGCTGATGGGTATTCTTTTAAAATAGAAGATATTATAAGGTATTTTAATTGCAGTTCTTGGGTTGGCAAGCCAAAGTTATTTTTTCTTCAAACTTGTCAAGATACCAAAGAAGAAAAAGTTGTTTACTTTGGTGCTACGGATAGAGCCCATGATGATGAAAGACCTTTGAAAGAATTAGTCCCAACTGCTGATCAATTTGTTTTCTTATCCTCAACTCCAGGTTGGTTTATGTAATATGGCTTTATTTTCTTATTACCTTCTCTAACTAATTTTTGTAATATCATTTCCTGTAGTTAAGATTTTATGGGGTGTAGCCTGAGTTAACAAACTTTGTTTAGCATACAACCATGCATGAATCTTTGGAGACTATTAGCAAGTTACAGAAAGTCATGCTATCATTAAACCTTGGTATTCCAATTTTTATTATGAACAATTGCAGAGCCAATTTTATCGTGTATTGTGACTTGATACAAAATGTGTTTTGATATCATGTTATGAAACACGTAGTGTGCCATTTAGATTTTGATTTTAGTTCTAAGCATAAAAGAATTTCGCAAACTCACATTTATTGCAATTTATAAGAGACAAAACTGATTATAGATCTATTTTCACTACTTTGGGTTTCATTTTTATACGCTAGTCATCCTCAGGGATAAATATTATATCAAAAATTTGAAACCAATGAAAAAGAAAAAACACTCTCAGAATATTTGAAAATACATACTGGCAAATTTAGTTTGAATATACAATAAAAACCAAACCTAATTCAAATACAATTTAAAAGTAATGCATGCTTCTGAAAAATACTGCTTAAATCAATTCAAATGAGCCTTGGGAGGCGTAATTTAATATCGAAATTTCTTGTATACGTTTGTCAAGGCCAGAAGTAGCATATTTAATTCTTTTGATATCTAACATGGATTTTTGTTTGTGTTTAAAAAGTAATTTATAATGCGAATAATTATTGATGATGCCATCGCATTCCCAACCATGACTATAGCTACTGCTACAAAACTCATACCAACTCAGTTTTATTAAAAACATTATTGAAGACACATGCGTACTAATTACACTTCATTTAATTCTAGCAGTTATCAAGACAATAATCATCTTTGCTTTTTTTGTTAACTTTTTCTGGTCATAATATTTTATGAAGTAATTGCAACAGTAATATGCTTTTTTGGAATGTGATGACTTCACTGATTTATAATTTTTTTTTCAAAACATTTTGTCGACAAGGTGGTCAGGAAGAGTGGCTAGCGACCGATTCGAGAGAATGAAAGCTTTTAGCCCTTTACTGAATCAATTTTTATGTTTGTATTGTATCTTTTCAGTGAAAGTAAAGGATATTTTTTCTTTCTTCATGGGAAGCATACATCACCTTTAAAGTCATTATTGTTGCTAACATTCGTTTTTTTTATTACTTGTTTAGCGATTCTTTAGTTAAAAGTAGGCTGTTGGAATTAGTGGAGTCAATAAGTTAGAAGAATGTAGCTAGTTTCAACTAATTATGCATTTTTAATTAATTATAGCTTTACTAAATATTACCCTCAACATTCGAAAACAGCCCATTTTTGGAGGTTTTGAACAATGTGAAAATGTGACTATATTTTTTAATTTTTACACAAACATCTATCGAAAAGCCAATCTAAAAAGGTTTAAAAAACTTAAGTTTCATAGAAACCTTACCCAGTACATGCAATAACTTCTCATTTAAAAAGTTTTTTTGCAGAATAAAATATTCAATGAATTCATTGGTTAAATTTTTGATAATAGAATTATAGTTACGACAATCTTCAAGCAAATTAAATAAATAGTTGAGAAAAATCTTTTCTTCTTCTTAAATATTATTGTTTAGGTCCCATATCGTGGAAGTCAACAAATGATGAATCGTGGTTTATTCAAACTTTTTGCACAGTTTTTGAAAACAAGGCTCATGAAAGTGATCTTAATACTATGGTTTCACAAATCAATAAAAAGATTGCAATTATGACCAAGCAACTTGCTGACAATAATGTTGCAAATATGATGAGTCCATATATTCAAAGCAATTTGCGAAAATTTGTTAGATTTCATCCTGACCAGCCATTTAAAGAGTTTTACTACTAAAAAATTATGAAGTAAGTTCATGTATCTGCTAAGGCATTATAAGAACTATAAAGGATTTCCATTTTTTTGTAAAGAGTAGTTTGATATAATATTTATTAGCAAGTATGTAAATATAACAGTGTTAAATCAATTTTTTTTCCATCTTCGTCACATGACATTTGTCTATTTCCACTTTTTTGTTCATGTTTGGATTTTTCTTGTTGTTAGAAAATACAAGATTCATTGAATTTACATTTCTCTTTACTATACATTAATTACTATAATGAAGAGAATTGTTATTTACTAGAACGTAGAATTAGAAAACACTAACATACAAAGACCATTCATACTTATTATTATCTCTCCTTAGGTGTTGTATGAGAATATTTTTGATCATTGCACAGACTACATAAATATATTTACCTTATGGTGATGTTAATCTAAGATAATTTTGTTTTCACAGCCCTCCAACTCTGATTTTCTTTCTATGCCAGTGATCATGTTTTAATATGTTACGACTTCTTAAATTTGCCTCCTCTTCTTTTTTTACTGATTACTTTAATTTACGGAGAGTGACTAATGTCATCTTGTATTATGCTTTATTGTGAGTCTCTTTAGTTGTATTTATTGGCATTATGTTTTATTTATGTAGTCCATCTTGTGATATTTAGTAAATTTTTGGATAAACTTCAAATTCTAATCTGCCATTCTTTAATTCTAAAATGTTAATCTTAATTCTTGGGCTTTGTAGATGGAAGTAACTTTTAGCAGAGGGCTATCAATTGATCAAAAAGCAACAAGGTGAGCGTTTGATTGGCATTTCTTGATAACTGTATTTTTACCCTTTTTTATCCTTATATTTTTCATATTACTTAGAAGTAATTTTTAAGATAATGAATATAAGAACCAATAAAAACAGTTAAAATCATCTTAAAAACATAAAGCTTTTCGCTGCACAAGCATCGAGCATCGTCAGATGTATGGTGTAATAAATTACAGCAAAGATTACACCATAGTAATTTATTACACCATACATCTGACGGTGCTTGTGTAGCGAAACGCTTTTTGTTTTTAAGATGACTTTAGCTGTTTTTATTGGTTTTACTATTCATTTTTGAATATGGCGAATTTTTGCTTTTATTATTTTTAATACTTTACCCATCAGAGATCATAAGGAAATAGAGGGAGTTTAGTTGTTATCAATATTTAATTTTTTAAATAATTATTTTTTAAATTTATTGTTTTTACTATTTTGATGAATAAAATATTTATTTATTTCAATATAATTGTAAAAGTCATGCTCAGCTTTAGAAGTATTTACCAATAATTTCAATTTTCTTTGAAAACTCTTTGCCAATCAGATTTCTTTGCTTCTCCATAAATGATCAGAGATATCTAGTTTCAATTTTGTGAAATGGCAATATAACAAGGATTCAGAAATAAGCAGCAGTATTTATAGACTATTAGTCTCCTTTTAATTCTCTAAGTAGCAAGAAAGAAATACTGTATTTTCTAACTGGAATTTTCTTTTTTATTTTATTTTATTTTTTTTTATTTTTGTTGAGCTAATAGCGTTTTATATATGAATTTATAAATACAGTTTGAACCTGTTTTTTCCATTTGTTTATTACTAATATTGTACCGCAAATTGTAGAAAGATTGAAAAATAGGACAACATATGCTCTCTTTATAGTTGTCATTTTTTTGGTCAATTTAGTCAGTTTTTAAGATATTTAGCACTGGTAATGCACTTGGTATTATTAATTGGCATTGGCGCAAATTTTTTAATAGGTGTAAATTTGCTAATTCTGTGTTTATTTTATATTTGATTGGAAGATAATATGTTTAGTTGTGAATGTTTAAATCCCTCAGCAATTATACTCAACATATTATACCAACCTGTGGCTAAACCATTGCTCCAATTTTTTGAATTTAAAAACTTCACAGTATTATCTAAAAACTAGTATGTTAAAGACTCAGAGATAAACAGTGGTCATTCTGCAAGTTTTTGCCATTTTGATTATTTTGTTTTTATGACTCCTGAACTGGTATTTTAGCAATTTATGCTCATCATCAAGCCATTGCTGTTTTACTTAGGTAATTAAAAAGATAAAAGATAACAAAGTAAATAAAGTATAAAAGATAACATATACAACAAATACAACAAAGTTTTGACTTTAAAGATTTCAACTTCAAATATGCACTTTATGTTGTTTGGGTAATTATTAGATGGTCATATATTTTGTGAGGATGGAAGACTCACTCAAGATTGAGTTTTTGCTACCATTGTAAAGCAGCCAAAAAGGGCTAGGTTAAACCTTGTTAATACTGTGTTGATTTTGTTAATATATGGCGAATTCACAATCAATTGCATTGATATAAGAACCTAACAAAGCCATTTAAACCTATTTTAATTTGTCAAAGGAATCATCCAAATGAAGAGGTCTTTCCTTCTGAAAGTTTTGATTTGATAGATTCTAAAACTGCAAAATTATTTTTATGAATTTCAATGAGCATCTATACGAACCTCAATGTTTAGTTTAATGAAAGTATACATCACGGAACTAAAAGTGAAAGATGTCATGTCATAAGCTTATGATAATGGAAGCATGTAAATTAAAAGCATTTTTAATGATCAAACAAAAAAAATGTCAATAAAAAGGATTTACCTATTTCCGAACTTTTTGTATTCATTCACATTTAAAAAGGTTTTGTATTTGTAAGTTCTTTTTGTTTGCAAAATTATACTTGTCAGGTTGTAGATAGAGTTTTTGTTCGGATTTTTTTCATGTAACTTAAGTGTGTTAGGATATAATCCAGATTCTAAAATATAACAAAATTAGAATAAAAAATTAATAATAATTGGAAGGATTTTCAGATGGTTGAATTATCAGAGGGGAATTTAGAATGCATGTTAAATTGGAAAGACTATAAAAATACAATGGGGCATTTTTAGAAATGGTAAAAATATGCAGTTGATTTTATAGAAAAAGTTTTTGGTGTATATATTTTCTCAAAATAATTCTTCATTCTGCTATTAGCATTAGATAAGCTTGTAAATTAGGGACTGGAGAAAAGGAGATAGGAAAAAAGAATGTAGAATGAAGTGAAATGGATTTTTTTTGAAAATTAATGGATTTTTTAAAAGCATATAGAAATACTGAAAAGATATGAGCTTATTTTAACTTATATATCTTTTATTTTTTTTTTTATACAGTTTTTTATACAGTTTACAATTTCAGTTTTAACATATAGAAGATATTAACAATGAATATATTTTAAATAAATAAATATTTGTGCAGATTAGCCAGCAAATTGAGAGCATGCCATGTTGAATGGAGGAACCAGAAGATGAAAGTCAGCATTGCAGCACAATGCTTAAGTAGCAGTGTTGCTGGTGTCCTTTTGCAGAAGAGAACTCAAATTGCCGCAATTTTGAGGATGTGGTACAACAGTGAAGTTCATTTGAATATTCGATAGGCTTTTCGATGCAATGAATTCTCGAAATCCTTATACTCATGGGTACAAATCTCCACTTCGAAAAGGGAATGAAAATGCTTGGAATAATTTTTTAAATGATACTTTCAATTACATTTTGAAGCTCAAAGATTCCACTGGAAAATAAATATAGGGTGAAGACAAGGAGAAAAACCAAGTTCCTAGGGTTTTTAATCAGCATAAGAAGCTTTCAGGGAATATTCAGTGATGTTAACGATGTGCGAAATCCAAAAGCAGAATACCTCTTAGCGTACAACTTCAGCAAAGACCACCATGAGTTGTTTTTCAATTCAATACGGCCAGCTGGTGGCTTTAAAAATAATCCAACAGCAGGTTTGTATTTGACATCTTGGTATTTTTTTTGTAAATTCAAAACTAATAAATAATAAATCACAAATATCTCATAATTTAAACAGGCCAATTCACTGCTGCATACAAAAGATTGCTACTGAAAAGCAGTGTGAGAGGTATTGGTGGGAAGAGCCTTTTTCCTCAAAGACCAAAACAAAAAATTCAACAACAGCTATATGCAGAAAATACGACCTTTGTGAGAACAAATTTGAAGATTTCGATCTTGATTATTGCCAATCATCATGTTTTCTGAAACTCAGTGAATATAAGATGCCAGCTACTTCCTACATTGCTGGATTTGTTTGCAAATCACTCGGAAAATCCATATCATGTCAAACTTGTTTTGATGCACTCTGCCAACAACAAATTGATATTGGCAGTTGGCAGATATTGGCAGAAAACGTTTGTTGAATGGGTTAGCTGAGGAGGACTGTTTCAACCATCAATATCAGTTAAGAGGATCTGCGAAGAAGCTGAAAAAAGAGTCAACACAATCTCACTCTAAACTGATGGCAAACTACCCTTGAGTACGTTTTTGCTATTTGGCAACTAATAATCAAAATAGGATTGACCATGCTCTTAAACTCAATTTGTTTTTTATAGAAACAGGTATTAGCAATGCAATATCAGTGTCTGTTCAGCAAGACACCAAGTCTTTATTCCCAGAATTGGAATCCCACATGTTTGATACACCTATTGAAGACAATCATGTTTACAGCTTGATTAAAGATGTCACTAAATGTCATTGTAAAATCAGATTCCAACAATTACATAAGTTAATCAGACCAATTAAAAAGTTGTTGGACAAAGTGTTTGTAAAGTTCTTATGAAGCAAACCTTATTTAAAGGACACTAGTTGTTGTAATTTTAATATGGAATAAGAATGGTTTTTATATTTTGAACTAGTAATTTTCTTTTGAATTGAAAATTGAAGAGTTTATATTTATATTGTTTACAAATTTATTTATTGCAGTTTTTAAACTGTAAATGATAAATACTTTCATATTCATTAAAATACTTTATTTATATTATACATTAAAAAAAAGAGAAAAAAAATTAAAAAAATATACATACATGGAATGTTTAATGTTAAGAGCTGTACAGTTCCTTTTATAAATAAACTTTATTTTTCAGAAGGACTTACCAGACCGAATTCACTGCACTATCCATAGGCAAACATGAAATTCGAAACATGAAATGAGATTTTTATTGCCACTCTTAATTTTGTGGGCTTGTTTATGTAAACCATTTAATTTTTGATTTCGACCTATTGCTCCTTAAAAGCTTAAATTTACAAATGAAAAAAGTGAAAGCGAAGAGCAATCAAATTTTCTTCAGGTCAATGCTTTTGTTTTGAAACGATTGAGATCGGAGCACTTACTGGCAATAATAATTAGCCTTTTACATGTTGTTTTTATTGTTTAGATAAAATACCGCATATATAATATAGTGTTTACTTATTCTTTACAAGTCAGAATTTGTTATTTTTATGTTTTGTACCGTAAAAGGTGTTTTGTGTATTGTCATTGTCTGTGACTGATTGTTCATGTCTGGATTACCATTCCTAGACATGCTGATGATTCCTGACATTGGATGAAACAATCAAATTTTTTGTTGAGCTTAAACATAAGACTAGAAAATGATGCAGTGTTACTTTTTAATAATTTTTTGTCTATGGCAAAAGATTCGTTATTTTGTTCCAAATTTTTTTATCAAAACAATTTGCCCATGTTGATTTATGATCAAAAAGCAACAATCAGGTGAAATATCTAATATTAGGCCAAAAAGTGCTGCATATGTTTGAACTTGTACCGCTAAACTTCATTCCACAGGCAGGTTGCTAAACTTGAGTTTTCGAAAAGCTTTCAAAAAGAAAAGTATTCAATAATCATGGTAAAATTGATTTAGGTAGGGATTTTTTTCCCACTTTTCAAAGCTATCGCGATAGATAGACAAATAAAACTCATGATCAAAAATGTGCAATCCTTATACCTATTACTGTCTAAAAGATATGCTTAGACTTGAGGAAATAACGTGTAAATATGATCACGAAAAGAACTTCATTAAGTTGACTCAAAATATAATGTGCAGATGGCTAGCTACCCAGTATGTTTTCATTCCCTTCTTCTAAAATCTTGTTGTGTAGAAAAAAAAAAGCTGCCTGAAAATGATGATTTGATAGAGAAATTCGGTAATGAAGGGAAGAAACTTCCATTTATCTTTTCGAAACAACTTTTGGTGTGATCTTGTAAGCCACATCTTGCTAATTTTGGGTTAGGGTAAACCTAAGATAAATAATAACTCAAAACACATCTTCCTCGCTAGCTTACCGAAATAGAAAGAACTTTGAACGCTGCACACTTCTGAATTTTTTCTGCGCGCCTGCACAATTTCGGACCATTTCATAATGGCTGCAAAAATGACAATTTTTCCGCAACTTTGTCCCTTCTAGAGATTCTATTAATATCTACGGTGATTAGTGATTTGGATGCGTGCTCCATAATATCAGAAAACTATTACACATTTTCAGGAAGAAAAATTCAAAGAAAGTAAAGTCATTCCATCCTTATTTCATTTTTTGTGAAACATTTCAGCTTTTGTACATAATATTCGTTTATCTTATTTATGCAATTTTTCGGGATTTAACGTTGAAAGAAATAATCTGGAAAAAATAGAAAGTGATTTAGACGGAAGTAAATCAAAAAAAGATTCTGTCTTCATGTGACATTATGGAGATAACGTTAAAGTAGATAAAGTTGGATTTTAATCAACAAGAAATGGACTTTTGTTCTGAAGATCAGCTGCTTTTAATGAAATTGGCCCTAACGTTATTATGACATTCTTCTATCTCAAAATATAAGACAAAACGAAAATACAAAGAAATTATTTTCATCAATTGTCAATCACAGTGGAGTTTTGGGTTAGAGTTTTAAGTTTGCTAGCACTTTCAGTGGCAATTAAAATTTTTTATTTTAACCAAAAAGTAGTTCGTATAATCTTTATGTGATCCCAAATTTTGTTTTAAGTTATGAAATTTTGCTCCCTTCCATGAGCTATAAAAGCAAAAGTATTTATACAGCTATAACTTTTATATTATCAATAATTAATATATTACTTTTATATTATTCTCAAACATGACTTTGTTCAAAAATTATTGATGGTCTACAATAATCACTATATTGAGGAAGGAAATTTTATTGCCAACCATTTCTTAGCTGCTTGAAAATGAATATTTTTTTTCAAGGAATTGTTTGTTTATTTGTGAGGTGTTTCGTTATAGTAAGTTAGATGTCTTGTGAAATGAATTAAAATTTAATTAAATGCATTGGAAATGCTAAGAATTCATTTTGCAATTATTATGATGAGTTTTGTCTATTTAAACCTTTTTAAAACCCTTGTAAATTTTCCCACAGTTTCAATTTGGGTACAATGATGACTAGTTAAACCATCATTTTGAAAACATCAGAAAAATTTGGTACCCTATTTAACATCACAACATGTTTCATAGAAATATAGCACTAACTTTTACAATTTGATAGCTGGATAACCTGTTCATATCAGGAATTGATCATATGTCGAATGGTGAAAAAATAAATCTTTTATTTATGGTAGAGAAGATCGAGGAATTTTGGTACAGAAGATCAAGGACTCAAGTGACTTTTTAATCTTACAAAGTCAACTGAGTCATACAGAAAACTGTTTTTGTCCAATTTGTAATATGCTAAGATTTCAATGCGATTTCTTAGATGAAAGGTTGATTTCTAAATAATTTCTTGTTTTGTTTTTCCAATATTTGTTATCTACCTTGTGGTTGTTTTTTCTTTCACTTTATACTTTTATACTACAAAGACAGGAAGGTTATGGAAAACGTATTGAAACAAACGGAAAACTAAAAAAAAAGAAATGGACAGAGAACCTAAAGACAGGAAGCCTATAGAAACAAACAAAATTTATGCAGTTATATTCTCCATCACTACCCAGGAAGGAATTTAAACTTTCTCTCCCTTGTTATTTTCAATTAGAAAATGTGTAACTGTCCAAAAAGATTCTTCATAACATATATTGGCTTTGTTTCTAGTGGAAGACTCTAAATGTCACAGCTTTAGTTATCCAAAATTTGGATAAACGTTTTTTTAGAAAGAAATTAAGGAAAACATTATCTGGAATATCTGGAAATGCATATGACATCTATTTTCGGTCTCTTTGTTATATTATTTCAAGTTAGCAACTGGTAATAAATTTTAGCTACATCAGATGTAATACTTAATAGAAAACTAAGAATTTTATTAGCAGTGCTGAACAAGTTGTTGGGCATTTTTAGGGGTCTGAAGAATTGAAATTCAAATGTTGGTGTACTTGCCTATTGCATCACACTTCTGAAAATGAATCTTTTCTTGTTTAAGGTTTTTGGCAAACTATTTTCATATTAACTTATAATATGACTCCCCCACACCTTTTCCTATAGAGGGGATTGACTTTCTGAATAATGACCTCATTGGGGGGAATGGAAAATTTGCTAAATAATGCGAGCTATTTTAAAACTGGAGCAATGATCCCTTATTGGTTTTTGAAATCAGCATTTAAATTACTTTAAAAGTAGACGAATGGCTAAAATATCATTGATCACTACTTTGAGGATGATATGTATTATTTTCATCACTCCTAGTAAAATTCCCTTTCGAAAGGATTTAGTCTTCCATCTTCTATTTTACTCAAAATGTTTGGGGAACCATGCTTTAAGAAAAATAGGGGCTTTAAAATCATTGAGGGGATGAATAGCCTTTGCATACTATGTTAACATTTGTATTATGGGCACAAGAGTTCAGATCAAGAGAATCCTTGTCGAAATCTTAGTTTTCATTGTATTTAAACATATAAATTGTTTCAGCTTTGTTCATCCAAATATTTTTCCTCAGGCAATTATGCCAGTGTAGGTTTCAAAAATTTTGAATATCCTCTACAAATGGGATCCAAACCCTGGATCTGGACCTGGAAATTACCAGATCAGGATCCTGAGACAACTAGACTTCATTTTACGATTCTGAGAAAGTACACCATTGACCAGGATATTTTGAATCACTAGAATTGATGAACAGGTGGCTGACTTATAGAGGGCCATTTATATGAAAAAATGGTTGGAGGGAATTAAAAGTGTCCTTCATAGACACATGGCTGATGCCTCATAGAGTTGGCTTGGAAGAGAGGAGGTTGGTGATTTTATTTTTGATGAAATGTTAACAGACCATATTCAATAAATGAGTTTGTGTAACAATAAATGTAAACAAAATATGTGTTTCAGGTGAGCCTCTACACTTGAATGTCTACATGAAAATATCTACACAAAATATATGAGATAAACTGCTTAACTTTCTTTCAGAAGAGAATTTTGAAAGTTAGCAGAAATGGCTTTTTTATTAAAATAAGAAAATTGGCGCAAAACATTAACAGTGGTACAGAGCTGTTCTCTAAAAGCTTTTCATTCAAAATGAAATTTTAAAATGTTTCTTTTTTCTCCTTCAGGCATAAATTTAAAGATGATATCTGATGTTGAAACTTTTCAGGAAAATATAAATATAATTGAAGTTTTATGATAAAATTTTTCATTACTAAACCATTTTAATATTGTCACATGGAAATATTGTAAGTTTTTTTAGTTAGAATTTTTTTAAACAAGTCTTGGTAAACATTTTTAGCTGTTAGTTTTGATTTGACTGTTTAGCTGTTAATGCATCTTCACCTTACCATGCGACCAACATATCAAAAAGGCATTTGCTTAACTGGTTTCGTTTTTGTCAGAAAGTATAAATAAATGCTACTTAGCCTTTTCCAAAATAATTGAATTAAGGAATCAAAAACAATTAATTCCAATTATTGATAAATTCAAATACCTACTATTTGAATATGCACCATATATATTCTAAACGTTAACATATAAATGAGTCGAGAAATTGTCAGAAACCTAAAACTTTAATTATGAAACAGTCCTTGTATCTTTGTTGATTTCTTTTCACATAAGCTTAATTCTTAAAAAAAAATGTCTTTGACATAATTGAGAATTTCAATAAAATATAAAGCTACAAGATCAGTAATAAATGTGTGATAAGTTACTTTTGACTCCTTGTCCTGGTTATCCTAGGACAAAGAGTCTAAAGTAACTTATCGCACATTTATTACTGAGATGCAAGATAGAGTCACCCAACGATGGGTTTGCAAAGCAGTGATCAGTAGTAACCTTGTAAGACATTTACAAATTTGTACAGAATGACATATCACTGGTTATCTGAATTATAGTGGCTTTATCAAAAGGCAAAGACCTGATTGTTTTGTTAATTGGTTTACAAATAGTAACTTCTATATATCAAATTATTTTGTGATTTTAGAATAATCATCTTGATGTTTATTGATGGATTTTTTAAGCAAGGACATGATTTTTGATTGTAATTCACCTTGTTTTGTCATTCTTTGTATCACTGGTTGAATGAAATTAGCAAAACTTTGGCCATTGCTACTAGCTGTAGCTATTTGGAGAAGTTCAGAAGTTGTTGTATTATAAAAAAACCTTACTAGCGATGTTACAAGACCTGGAAGGTGTTCTTACTAATTCAAAATTAAAGTCATCTCTCTAATCAGACAAGGATAAATTAAATTTGTATTTTTGTGTGATCTTACTATGCAAATATAGAAATGTTGCTAAGTCCTAACCTACATTCTCCTTTTTGAGTTTAAGATCTGGTAGGTATATAATTTTTATTTTTTCATTCATTGTATTTCAATCATCTATACATTTAAGAATGTTAGTGAGCTTCCTTAAAAAAATCAGGTTAGTGTTCTTTAAATTTTTTACTCATTTGCTTTCATAATAATATAAAAACAACTTAGCAAAGAATGGCGATCAATCAGATCCCATAGGGATACCAATAGTTTGTTTGAAAACATCTTCCTACTCTGAAACAGCTCTTTGAGATTAAGTATCTAACAGCACATTTTAAGGAGTCTTAGTCAAAATAAATTCTCCAATTTTGAGCATATTTCTAAAGCCCTTAATATACTTTTTCATTCTACCGTTGAAGCAAAAATCAAGACTATGACTTGAGACATCCAAACGTTTATTGCATCCTATATTCGCAATGTTGAAAAATTGTTGGTAGCAATTGATTTAGCTTTCCTCAAGAACTAATTTTATTTAATGATTTTATGACTGATTAATTTCGTTGGATCACCCAAAAACCTTTTACACCAGAAAAGTATTGCCATTTATGATTATAAGATTCTATATGTTTAGAAAGTAAAGAAAAAGGATGTTAATTTTTTAGAAAGAGCTTTTTGTGAGCACTTAATAGTTTTGACATTCTGTTCCGGTCCTAGCTCCTTTATCAAAATCGAAGTATATAAACGTTTGCAATTAATAGCTTTTTTGCCATATGCCTTGTCTAGAAGGGTTAGACAAACTTTTCCTAAATACTCTCAAGTGCTGTTTTTATATCTGTTAATCCTAAGGATAAACATTTTTGCCTTTTATTATAAAGTTCTATAAGGGAAGCTGTTTTTTCATCAATTTTATAAGCAATTACAGAAATCCAACCTGAGAAAGCGTCTTCAACTATTCCATTCCTAATACACCAGCCTTTAAGTCCAGGTAAAATGTATTGTTTTTCCTTTTGAAAATCTAGTTCCGAACTCTTTTGAAATTTAGGACCTTTTGACAATATTTTCCCTAAATTTATTGTTTTGAATAATTTTTTAAGTCTTCAGTGACTATGTGTTGCTGATAATTATCAGTGACTAATCTTAATTCTTAGTCTGCACAATAACATGTTATTGATTAAGATTAGATACAAAATTATGGAAGTTGAATATGTTGGTGCTAATTGGATTAGATTACATATAGGTAAATAGAGAATTTTCGAATTCTGATAGCAGTAATAAAAATATTATTTTCTATTGCCTTCGTACTAAATGATGCTTTGCCTACGACCTTTTCTCTGGACTCATTAACTTCAAATTACTTTTTGTGTTGTTGATGTTTTCTAAGTAGTATTATTACCATTTATCTATTAACAAATATTTACTCACTCTCTACACCATAATGCATTAATTTGTGAATCATGATTCTTGTGATTTTTATCTTCTGCAGAGTGAAGCTTCCTGAAACAGCACAGCTTTGTATTGAAGGAAGATGGCATAGATCTGATGATTTTGTCTAGAGGGAAGTACATTGTCTAGAGTACATTTTATATTATATTTACTTCTGATTCAGGTTATGATTACTGGTATGAAAGATTTTTCTCAATGTTACATCTATGTCTTACACTCCCTTTAAAAAACTGTTTTTTTCAACAGGGACTGTTTTGGCTATGACTTTTCACATAAAACCACCTCTACTTTTTAAGATATACTCAAATTGGCAAAAGAGGTTTGTTAACTTTTTTCTGGTTCATTAAGAATTTAATTTAAAAAGAATAAATTTCTATTCTGTCAACAGCGTTCCAGTTTCATCAACATTCCAATTCTTATCTCAATAACCGCACAAACTAGCCACCTGTAACTTGCAATAATTTGTTATAATTTGAAAACAACTTTTTTTGTTGAAAATAAAAAACTGTCTGGAATTTTCGGCGTCGAAAATAGCTGAACCAGGAAAAATTGCAATATAGTTAATTCTTACAAAATTGTCACTTGTAAGGAGAGTCAAAATTGGAAAAAAAGTCCAGCAAACTATTAGAAAGCGTGTTTTTAGTTCCTTGTTTTACCCCGTGGAACTTATGGTAAGTAGTTTGTTATTTGTTCAATGGCAAGTCCCACATAATTTCCAAGGTCTTTAACAAATTTTTACCAAAAGTTCCAATTTGACAATTTTTTCGATTTTTCAATGTTAAGAAAAGAAGGTCAACACAATCAGGTTTTAGTACTAAGTAAGTTAGTCTCAACAACGGAAAAGTATTTATTAAGTCTATGTTAACTGTTTACTATGCTTATAATTGTCCATTATAGTAAGCTACTCCTAATTTATTTACAACAACTGAGTCTAAAAAGCAATGTATGAATTATGAAGTACTACAACAATAGTTTTCTCTCTTCACTTCTTCTTCAAAGTTGCAAAGGTTTCTTTTATTTTGTTAATATTGTTCCAGTAAGAATGCAGGCTAGGTTTTAACTCAAACACTAATTTTTGGAAAACTTCATTCTTTTATTGGTTTCTCATAATGTGAGTAAAAAACATCCCTGTAGTTAGTAGTATTTATAGTGAGACAAATTAATAGTGTTAAATCAAAAGCTCACACAAAACCTTTGTGGCTCGTTTCTCTGGATTTGCATAAATCAATGCAGAAATAAAAAGCCAGTGGTAAACAAGCAAAACTAACTGGTCAAGCCTGTACAGTTCAGAAACAACTAGAACTTTTGCAGTGTCTCTGAACCCCATCAAAGTGAGTATTAATAGGTTTACTCCTTTTTCACGTTCTCAGTTTAAGTAAAGGTGAAATAAGTTTCTTGCATTAATTACTTAGATTCAGTGTTGAAAATGCCTTAGACTATGAATAGTCAAATTTTAAGGCATACTGCAGCAGTTCTTTAAAAGGTTTTACAAAAACTGATTTTTTAGGCCAAAAAGTACTTAACTAGGGTAGGATTATTAAATCTAGGGTTAGGTTAAGATAACTAAGCCTGAAATTGTTCCAAAAGCAGTCTATTATTGTTTCTATTTGGTAGAACATTAAATCTTTGTAAAAAATGAAACCATTATTTTGAGTAATGCTAATGATGTCTATGAAGACACTCTCAGAAGAAAATTCCGCTACGGGTAACTCATTTGCAGCATGCTTGACATTGACGCTTTAAGCTTACAAAATTTTTTTAAAGGGATAGGATTGTTTTTATCCGCCTTTTGTTCCAACAACTTTTGAAAAGTTCAGATCTTCGGCTGGCAATCTTTCAGAAATATATTTGGCAGAGTTGCTGTTCTAAATACCAGGCAACTATATCTTAAGGGAAATTTTCTTTTACAGCCAATCTCCATTCGACTGTGATAAGTATTGTACATTGCTTCACTGTAGTTCACAAGTGTTGTATAATCAATGTAAAACTTCTGATTCTAACTACGTAGCTTCTTCACCTTTTCATAGAAATTTTTCCAACTTTGATGTGCTGAAATACTGGACTAAATCCGTTTTTGAGGATATAGGAAAAAATTTTAGCATATGTAGTATCAGTTGGTGATTATTCTAGAGGGTACTTCTTCTTGTGTATGAGGCAGGGAGAGGTAAGAGTGCACCCTTGCAGGTATTCTCAAACCCAGTCTGAAGCTTTGATGTCACTATGACATAATTTTTTTAAAAATATTTGTTTTAAATACCTTGATATATCGAACAAGTTTTGTTTTTCAATAGCTTTTACGGCTTATTTTGTTGGAATACTCTCTGATTGTACCACCAACAAATAGATGATGTCCTAACAACATCCTATTTACCACCTTGGTGTCATCAAAAATTAAATGTGTTATCTTGGAGCTTTTTGAAGTGTCATCACTTTCAAGGGGAACAGTAAACTACTCAAATGACTATAGTCTATTGAATCCCTATTAATACACATATGCTTTTCCAGTTATGGCAACTAGGGAAAAATTGCATAAATGGTTGCATTAACAAAAGTTCAAAGAACAATTTCCCCTCTAAAAATCTCCCATTTACGATCAGCTTTCAAACGTTATGGCTTCAAAGACTTTTTACAGTGTGATGAAAAATATACCCCAAACAGTTTGAAAAGAAGGCAATTTTCTCGTGTTATTAATGAAATCATCACATGATCATGTGACCTAAGCGGGAAATGTTTGTACTTTTGGAATCTGCCAATGGTACTACATATTTAATCCAAGTTTTACTGAGATTTGTTGAGTATTAAAGAAATGGAAAGTGGGTTTTGTCTGAGGTTGTTTTTAAATATATAACATTTCACAATTAGGTAAACATAACATTTTTAAGGCCACTACTTGCAATTACGCTTGAAACTTACTCTTAAAAGTCGCTTAAAACGAACATATATCAAAAAGCCCATGAGCAATTGGTTAAAAGCTTTATATAAGCTTTACTTTTATAACCGCACCTGCATAATATATTGATTGCAGATAATGACCAAAGTTACGAAAGTCACCTAATTACAAGGCCAGTGACAAAAGTGATAGCATAATACGCCAGTCATTGTATTGGTATAGTTGTATTTTTCTTTTTTTCAGTACCATAAATGCTCTGATAATTAAGCGACCTGGTTATGTAATTGAAATTTCAAAATTTTGGTGGGTATTTAGTGGAGATGGATATTTAAAAGAGGCTTGGAGTCTTTTAGAAGTTTGACAAGATTGAATAATGTATCTTTAGTATCTTGATATATTCTGATATACACAATAGCCAATTTAATATCAGTGTTTGAATAAAGACAATCAAATATTTGTAAAAGTAAGTAAAACAAAAATTCAAGGCTGGACTTGGAGCTCACAACGTTCCTGATGTTCAATCACAATAGTTTTAAAAATTAATGAAATGATTAAAATCTCAATAAGTTTGGGACTGGAATAAGCTGTTTTTTAAAACCCAATTTTCAAAAATATTAATTTTCAAAATCTGAAGCTATCAGTGTAGCAATTTGAATGAAAAATCAGTTAAATTCCTCAATTTAGCATATAATAGGAAAAACAACAGCTTCTCCACACTGTTTTTTCAAGTTTCATGTCTTATAAATGAGTAGTTTACAAACAGGATATCATATTACATTTCTCTCAAATGAAAACAAAACAATATTGTTTACCTTTATCTTAATATTTTATGAAATTTATGAGTTTTGTATGCTAAAGCTATTATTGCAGTTTCTTTTTGATGAAAGGACAAGTCTCTTTTATATATGTTACAATTTATTACTAGAAATGAAATTAATTATTAACAAAGTGTATTTGTGTATAAATGTATAATTATATTTATAAAGTAATAAACTTTAATTGTGTTGGTTTCACTATTACCCTTATACAGTTTGGTGACATCAATAAATTTGTTTGCTTCTGGCATATTACATCATCATTTTATTTTATTCTCTGTCTTTAGATTGGACACTTTTCTGCTCTCTAAATTATACAAATCAGTTTGTCTTCCTTGATTAAAAACTTAAAACTTGTGAAATAGGCATTTATCTTCAAGATTATCAAGATTATATGTTTGTCATCATAAAGATAAAAATAATGGAGATTCTTGAAAAGAAATGTCTTAGCAGTTAAGCAGTTACACAATAAAGCATGAAGATAAAGAAAATGTAGAGCAATCCAAAATGGTTTGAAAAGAGAATTTGAATTTCCTTTGCGCAATGGGGGTACCATGGTGTCCCTTGCCCCCGCTGAATCTTTGCAATCAGGACTCTGAAAATTAAAATAAACTTGTATTTCTCTTTGGAATAAAAGATTCTTGTTTCTTTCCGATAGCAGTGTAAATATCATTATATAATATGCCCGCCAGAAATGGCAAACCAAAATTTCTTACCAACTTCTGTAATCAATGTACAAGCTTTTACAGCTTTTTACTCTATATATTTTATAATTTGGTACTTACTTCAGTAAATCTGATGACATAGTTTTAAGACAAAATTAGCCAAAAAAAACCTGAATTATATTATGATACATTTTCACGTAGGTATTCATTTTCTTCTAACATATTTTAGTTTTTGTATTTTCCATATTTTTAAAGCTTTTGGTTTGGTTGTTTTACTCTATCTAGCCTGGCGTAGCCAAGCTATTTTTCTTTCACAACACTGCATTTGAAAACAACGATGAAAAACAGCTTGGGGAATTCTAGAACATTCTATTCTCCTTTTGTTTACTTTAAAAACCAATCAGAATACAGCATTTTCAGAAAAATCTCTTCTATTGTTTTAATAACCAATCGAATCGCTTATATGCATAAAGGGTTTTCCCATTACATAATTCATCAGCCAATAAGAATGCTTCCCTTGGATTTCTTTGGCAAACATGATAGATTTTTTTGTTGCAGGATTCACTAAACCTTTTCTCTCTCTAGTTGTTATTTTTTGAATCGAATTTCGAACGTATGTTCTCAGTAAAGAGAAAAGAGTTTAGCTACGCTAGACTATACTCTATCTGACTAAATATTTTTTAGCATTGTGGAAAATGAATTTATACATAACAAATTCCATTATGTTTTGTTGGAAATCGAATCATAACATCTACATGTAGTAGCACATAAGATGGAAAGAGTAAACAGCTGGGATATTTGTAAGTACATTTCTTTTAATAATTTTAGATGTTAATGTTAATGTTTTCTCTGGATCAACCATTATCACTTGCCTTCTCATTCCAATCAATATATCAAGCAGTCACTAAATGGCTTGTGAACCTTTCAAAAAAAGTTACAGAACTTAAAAACATATATAACGTGTAGACTAGATCTAGTCGTTCTTACAAATTTTATTCTAAGGACAAAGTATTTCCCGTACGTACCGGTCGGGAAGAA
>JANSTP010015573.1:0-15409 GCA_025330745.1 Cladonema radiatum
GTCATAATGGTGATGATAAATATAACCAAATATTTGCTGAGATTAAGAATCAGATAACTGTCTCTGAGAGTGCAAATGTTTATATGTATTTACTTACAACAAAATAAGAAAATTTGAGTACATGACATGATGTAAGAAGTGGTCGAATCACTGCATCACGTGTTGGAGCTGTGCTCAAACCAAAGACAAAAAAACCCAGCACTTTCAATTATAAAAGATATTTGTAAACTTTCAATGAAATTTTTGCAAGCTGAAATTTTCGTGGAACAAATTGTAGTGGCTGAATTGACCTATTTATGTGAAATTAAATTCTGCGAAATTTTTACTTTATGGTGTGATTCGTTAAAATTAGTTTGACAAAATGTTCCAATATCGATTCACTAACACGATCGTGTCGGGAAATATTCAGAAAAGGCCATTTTGAACAGGTCAAACTTATAAGTTGAAATTTTTGTAACAATGGACTTTTGACGACAAATTTAATAACATGTTTTCTCGACACATCTTTTGGAAACTTAATGAAATTGATCTGAATTGCTCAAAAAAAAATAAAAAAAATAAAAATAAAAAAACAAAAAAGTAAAAATAAAAAAATAAATAAAAAATCAAAAAATCAAAAGAGAAATCAAAAAAAGTCTTGACCTGAGAAAGCTGGACATTCGTGAAAATAAATTCGTGAAATATACGGTACCTTGTTGGTAAAAAGTCCATGGTTGAAGAATTTCGTCGGCAAAAATTTTAGTTGGTAATCAATATTCAAAAAATTCATCACTTTTGAATGCCAAATCAATTGTTTTGTATGGGACTGACATAGATGCGATTTTTTCCTTAAAAACAATGCTTTCCTTAAAAACGATATCTTCCGTTTAGAAAATCAAACTGAAAATTTAGTGGGTACATCAAAAATCAAAATTTAGTGATCTTAGCTTTATTTTTTATTTAATTTGCTGTTATGGCTTTTGTATTGACAATTTTTTAACATAGGGGCTTTTAGATTGTATTTTTTTTTTAGTAGTCCCTGTAAAATTTGTAAATTATTGTCAAATTGAAGGCAATAATAACCCTCTACGCGTATGCCATCAAGGTTCACTTTATTAAATAAATTTTATTTAAGGAATTTGATTAGCTTTCAATTCCCTAATGGAAGAAACGTTTTGCGGGAAAAAAAATTCGCGGATTTCATATTTTTTCCCTAAAACAAAATTTTATAACTAAGAGTTTCTTCAAAGTTAGACGCGAAATTTAATTCCAGTGAAAATTACAAAACTGTGAAACCATTTAAATTCCCAAGAAAAAATATATTTGGTAAACCGTGAAATCAAATATCAGCGAAAATTTTGCCTTAAGGTAAGTAGTTCCAGGTGATTAATGCAAACACAATATGGCAGGAATGAAGATATAAGACCATTCAATTATCAATATGACATCTTTTGGAAAACAAAGGGATACAGCATCTACCTTATCTTTGACACAAGATAAATACTCTGTTTTTTAAAGATAACTATCAACAAATAAAAAGAACAATTCAATGTTCACTTGTTCAACGACAAAAATAACAAAAAGGAATGTTAAAATGTGTCCCTGAAATTGTGCGAGTGAATTTTAGTCAAAAAATGCTGCATAAAAACATTAAAATTGTGTGACCTCAGTAGGCAATAGCAAGGTACAAATTTACTAATTAAGTGGCCCTGTACAAAAGTTCTTCTATAAAAAAGATATTCTATTGAGATGTTCTATAAAACATACTTAAATATCAAAAATATTGATAGCAAAACTGAACGCAAGAGAACTGAGAAGCTGCTTGGGAATAGAATGAAATTGAAAATGTAAGAAACATCACATAAATCCACACTCAAAATGCTTTCAAAGTATACTGAACTATGTATATAACAAAAAACCATTGTCTTATTGATAAAGCCTAAAATTATAATTTAGTAATATTAATATTCACTCTTTATAAACAATAATATAGTTATGTATAATGTAAAAATTCTCTCTATATAAACAATTTTCTTTTATCTTTATAAACAAGATTTTCTATAAGAACAATCTTAAATATCAAAAATATGGATAGCGAAACTGAACGCAAGTATGTAACACAAAAAACCATTACCGAACAAGCCTAAAATTATAATTTAGTAATATAAATATTCATTCACTCTTTATAATTAATATAGACATATACAATATAAAAATCCATTTTTTTTAAACAATACCACCACCAAGATTTGTTAAAAAACAACAAACTTCAAAAGTGTTAACAATCTCTGAGTGTTCATGAACATATACTTTATCAGTAGTATAGGGATAACGCCTTGCAAAATTTTGAACCGGTTTTTAACAAGTCCAATACCACACTCAATGTGGATTCGAACTTTCGCAATGCGACGTGACGCTTCTACTTCTTTTGCATTTAGTTTTTTCTTTCCACGTATAAATACCAGTATTATTAATTCAACATTGCAGCAAGCAGCAAATTCATCAACTAAAGTGAATCCTCTATATGCTAAAATTTGATCACCAGGAATATGCATCTTAGGGTCAATAAGACCAGAGCAGCAAACAAGTTCAACATCAGGCACTCTTCCACCCCAAGCATTTGACACAAATTATATTGCACCATGGGGTGAACAACCAATCAAAAACTTTACGGTGGAGTGCTTCTTGTAATTTGAGTAAACTTGGTTACGAGCTTAAAACAATTTTGGACATCGAATAAAAATGTCAGTACAATCAATAATACCAGTTGGTCTGGGAAAATATTGCCTGAATACATGGGTTAATGTTGAAATTAAAGCCTCATGATCAGGCCAACGGATCAGAAAACTAAGTTGAAAGTATATTATATCCATCCACAATTTAAATATAGAATTCAATGATGTTTTGTTACAATAGAAAAATGGCCACCAAAGTTTCAAACTGCATAGCAGTTGGTCTTCGAGTTGTGGAGCAGCTTGTAAGGAAAGTAAATATTGTCAAGAAAACTTGCGGTGATATAAGTGTGTAATATATGAATTTATTTTCATCAGATTTGAGTGTCTCGTATCGAATAATATGCTGACGGTGTCTGAAAAAATTATTTTCATTTCTTAATCGGGTGATTTCTTTTTCCCGATTTCTATACTTCTTTCCATACTTCAAGTTCTTTTGTTTTATTCTGTAAAATTGTAAAATGGAATTTTCTTTTTTTAGATCATGTTGTTCTTTTACTAGTATCCTTCTGACAAAATTTGTACTTTTCTTACATCCTTTTGCTGGCTGTAAATTGTTTGTGTTTACAGAACAAATAGGTGTACTGCATACTATGATTCTTGATTCACTTCTTACCGGTATCCATGTTTGAGGAGGAAGCAGTGGTGAAAGGGTTGGTGTGCTAGTAACCGATGTATTAGGTGAAAATGAAGGGGTGGGGTCTATGTTTTTTATAGATGACAAAATAACTCTTCTTGCCCTTGGTGATTGTGGAGATGATACTACAGAAAAGTCGATATTGGTGTTTAAATTTCTCGGAACTATGTTTTCTTTATCATTCTCTGATTCATCAAGCGAACAAGTTTTGAGTGCATCTGGAAAAGCTTTTGAAAGAGCTCTTTTTCTTGTGTTTTTGTAACGTTTGAGCTGAATTTTGTTTCTTTGAATAAACAAACACTGTTGGCACGTGGTCTGGGTGATCAGGGACCTGGGTGTCTCTCACATATATAGAAATGCTTTGTCTTCGGATTTCAAGTGTTGCCATCTATATTCCGTCTTTTGCATGTAGTAATCTATTTCTTTGTCAACACTGGATCAATATTGGGAAAACGAAATAAACGTACCTTTTCCTTCATACCAACCCAGTTAGTACAACCAATAGCTGAACAGTTATTTATCATTATATGGCTGTTTTTCTAAAAGATACTCAACTTTCTTAGCGCTTACCTTCGTCACTTTGCTGTAAATAGCAATTTGATTTCCCTGCAATAGAAAAAAAGATCTGGTTCCGAAAGTGGTTACCATTTAGATTGATAGCGATCACCAAAAGTCGTAAAACAGAATAGGTATGTCTCATCTAGCTAGCAACCTCTCTAAAAGATTGAATTAGCACTAGCTACAAACAAGATGTTTAAAAGTTATGGGAAAAATAAATATTTATAACTTGTGCTACGCATATCCTCGATCATGGCTTGTCTTCCATCTTATCTTCATGTCATTTGCTGGCTTGTCTTTGTGTATTTGTGAAAACATGTGATGCGTAACCAGATTCTGAAAAATCTATTTGTGAATTCTGATCACGTGACATATTTGATTTTGCTGATTTTGACGTTCCAGAGAAATTGAAATTTGAACGTTCTGCAACCAGTCGATTTTGCAATTTTTCATACCCAAGAAAAAAAGCCCAACTTTTCAGTTCAACTGGAGAAAACGTCATTTCAGTAGGCTAGCGGCCTTTTCTAATGATAGATAGTCATCCTATGAAAATTTAAGAACTTCCCCTTCAGCCGTTTTTGGGATATTGCTTGGCAAATTTTATTTTTTTGGGAAAAAATTTCAAGTTTTGAAAATCATAGGTTACTAAACCACAAAGAAAGACATTATGAGACACTGATTGACCAGTTGTCGATGTGAAATTTATTTGGCTTTTCGAAAAGCCATACTGATCTGCCGAAAACAAGTCTTACGAAATGGTAGACAACCTTTTCTTTGTCCCGTAAGCAGAAAATCCTGGAAATAGACAACTTAGAAAAACAACAAGAACTTCAAATTGGAATGATAAAATTTAGTAAACTCAAAAACAGTTCCGTGGAGTTTGTTGAAGTTTCATTTTCTTTTTAAATTTTTAAAATTCATCGAGATATGGCCTCGAAAAAGGGCCACAACCATTTTCCCCACTGTAACCGCAAATTTCAAAATTCCTAAAATTAAAAGGGAATGGTGTCTATCAAATAATAATAATAGCGTACTATTGTGTGCTCTTAATATAGCGGAGTTTTTTCAATTGCCAATATTAAAGTATGTGGAAAAAAAGGCAAGATAGTTCTGAACACTGAATTTTATATAATGAGTATTATATAATTCTTGTTTGTTTCCGTAGATAGAGAAGTTGAATCAATTGAAGTTGAAGTTGAAGCGTGTTCGACAAGGGCGCATATTACGTAATATTATTGACTGAAACAGGAGTGGGTCCGAGATCAGGCAGCAACATATTTTATCTAAACCTTTTTGTTTCTGTATTCTTAGGGATGACTCACGTGTTTATACGGATGTTTTTGACAAGACCAAACTTAAAAACAAATAAAGAAGATAATTCTTCACATAGAAATTTCAAAGAGATATATCTTGATCTGTTCATGATCAAATGATAAATCTGGTAAGTCACAAGTCGTCAACGTTCTCCAATGACATGGGTGAATTCAGATATTGCTGTCAGCTAATAAAATCGAATCAAAAATCCTAATCTGATTGTCTCGCCTAGGAAAGACTGACTGGTTCCGGGGCAGGATTCCTATTTTTTTTATGTGTTCGTGCCCGGAACTGTAGCCACATCCAGATTTAATAGCTGCGAAAAATAAAAAACTGCTTGCAATCATAAAATTAAATTCTCAAAATGTTTTTAAAAATCCGAAAAATCAGATTCTCCTGTAAAATTTCCTCTTTAAGGTATATAGGAAATCAGAGAATTAGCCAATTTAGCCAATTTAGCCAATTTTACCAAAATAGCCAATGTTTTTTTTAATTTTTCAGAGGAGTGTTGATGGGAAACATTGCGGAGTCATTGGAAACTGACGATTCACTTCGCGAGTCAATTTATAGTAATACTCATTCAAGGTCTTTTAACACTCTGCTCTGACGAACCTTATTTAACTCGGTCGTACCAATTCTAACTTTACTGGGACGGCCAGATATTTCACTTTTTCGGAAAAAATTAGTGGGGTAATTATTTTTTTAAGCAAAAAAATGAAAACATGTTTGTTAAAAAACTTTCAAATATAAACGGCAAATGTACTGCAGTAATTTTATTATGGTAAAAACAGCCAGATTGACCTTCAAGATTCGTTTTTTATTGAAAAATCCATTCAAACATAGCCAAGTACGAAGAGCAGATCACTTGTAAAGCGCTTTAAGGAAAGGTACTTGATTCATCATTATTATGCATAGCTAGCATGTATTTATCTATGTCAGTATGGAGAAAACTTGTTAAGTTGAAATTCAAACTGCAAGTCAAATTACAAAAAAGGAAAGAGAAAAATAAATCTGTCATATCTGATAAATAGTCAGTGTTTGGCTTCTCAAACAAAAAGAAGAAGCCAGAGTTGTTAGTGGAAAGGACTTTGGAGTTACTGATAATTCAGGTATTTGTTGTAAACATTTTGAAGATAAATATCTGAAGAATGGAGTTAGACTAATATTAAAATGAGATTTGAATCCAGTTCCCACTATCTATGATCCAACAGGATAATTCGAAAACCACTCTTACCAACTCCAACAACGTCCAGAAAAACACCAACCGAAAGAAATTCTCAGCAAAGTCTCGAAAAAGCTTTGTTTCGGGAGAAAGTTGCAATCAAAACGTTTTGATATCGATAGCTCATACTGCCCTCCATCATACACGTGAGTGCTCTAAAGTGAAAAAGTTACTTTTTTACAAGTTACAGCTACACTCTGAATTCGAAATTCTTTTTATGGCTGTTAGTTTCAAAAAGGGTATACCATTTGTTATAAAAGTAGTAGCAGAAGCCAAACTTGATGGTCCTTAGGTTGCAGATTAAGTTGATAAAAGTATTAAATCTCTAGTATTGGTTTAAATGTATTTGCTGTTATTTCAGAAAACCATTCTACGAACGTTTTAGCTTTTAGCGGTTTGAAAAGCAAATATCAGTAAATTAATACAATTTTCTCTATTATACATCCTGATAGTAAGAGTGAGATATTTTTTATGATCCTGAAACAACATGGTCGGTGCTCAATGATTTGTGTTTCCATCCTTTTCCATCGACAACATTTATGATTGAATACTTGTACCATCAGGAGAAATAGCATGGAAATTATTACATGAAGTTCATAAGAAAGATGAATTAGAATGTAAAAATCTTAAGAAGACATATCATCTTTCCTAGAAGGCACTTCACCCAAGTGACAAAAAACAAAGTGTCCCATTACTATTGACCGTTTTTGACCCTACAACCTCTGCTGCCATTGAAGATACTTTCCAGAAAGAAACGATGCATCTGAATATTTAAGTTTCGCTTACGGTTACTTAGACAATACTTGAAACGATGCATCTGAATTTTTAAGTTTAGCTTACGGTTACTTTATTATATTTATTTTCTGTATGATAACAACAACAACAAAAAATTGCACTTATATTTGACGTTCTTTAAAAGAATTAAGAAAGAAATAATTTTTTATTCTCAGTTTTCAAGTTTGAACTTAGTTTTATAAATTTTAAAAACTTTTTAGTCTTCAATTTATTTTTAATAAATCAATTTAAAGACCGTATTCTGGCTGCTTAAAATCTAGTGATCACCTATTGACTAATCCACAGCCTCTTAGTATACAAATGGTGGGTTATTAACAATTGTAAACAACATTTTAACCTAGGAGCTTTTATAACACAAGGAAAAACATCTTACATAAATTCTATTCTTTCAACTAATGACTTCTTTTGTTCGGAAAAAGTCATTAAAACAACGAGCGATGTTACGACAATTCTTATGGACATGAATTAAAGTTTGGGAGATGATCACCGAAAATATTTTTTCCGTTTTTCTTGGGTTTTAGCAAGAAGTTTATGTCTTTGAAAACACTGGTTTGATTAGTTAGGATATATTTATCTTTTCCTTGACATTTGTTACCTAATGATTTTTCATTCATATCGAAGCTAACCTATCAATTATTTGAAAGAACTGCTCTTAATCAGTTTTCTGTTCATCTGTTTTTATCCACTAAGGGGCATTATGTTTGCTCTCTCTTACTCTTTTTGCTGGTGTTTATTTGGAACCTAGTGGATTTGGCTGTCCTAAGTTATAGGAGCTTTTTCATGAGTATAATGTCGGATTTGTTTTACTAAATATGTAAATTCTCGTCAACTGACTTCATAAGCGTTTACGTCAGCTATTATTTTGAGTAAGCAGACGATTCAAAAATCAACTAGCAAATATCAAAAACAATAATCGTTTAGGCAATTACTGTCTTCGTCAATAAGATCATTAAATCATGCATCCTACAAATAAGATTTTACTCCTTCTGTTTTCTAACCTCCTTGTTTTTACAATAGTTATCGTTTAGGAGATGCTGCTAAAAAGAAGATAAAAAACCAGAATTTTTGAGAATATTTGCTAAATGGTTAGAACGTTGGCAGTCATAACAGCCGAAAAATTCAGAAAAAGTAACGAGTAAGCAAACATGCTCAGCTCATATTACAACATTAAATTGTACTGCAGATTTAATTAAAGAATTGCTCAATGATGGATATGATTATGTTTTAACTGCTCGATTTCAGATAGATACTTTAGAACTGCGATTTTCAAAATATAGACAGATGAGTGGAGGACGTTTCCTGGTCGGTTTAAGAAAAGTGCAAACTTCTGAAAATTTTTTATCTGTTTTAAGTTTGCTAAAAGAATCTATCAACTCATGGCAAACTGACGTGCAAAAAGAATTTATTATACAAAATACATAGATGAAGTTGACTTAGAGTTTGATTTATTGTCAGCTGATTTAGAGAATTGTTTACTTGATAGCAGTAACAATTATGTTTCTGGTGTGATTGCAGATTATGTAGCAAAAAAGCTGATAGAGAAAGACAAACGTAGTACATGTAAATCATTGCTTATCCTACTAGCACAGACCGTACCAAGTGATAATGAGTATTTTAATGCTTTATCGAGAGGCGTACTGTTTATTCCTACACCTGATTTTTCCCATTATGTATGTAAATGTTTTGCTTTATAAGATACGACTACTGAGCTCATTAAAAATTCTTGTCTACCCGTAAGAATTGCTCCACATCATGTTTTGAATTATAAACTGAATTCACCTGTATTTATTCTTTCTTTTGATCATTTAGAGCAATTAGTGAATATCATCATCAAAATAACAACGAACAAATTGTTTAATAATAGAAAGAAAAGACAAAGACAGGAGGAAATGCGTCTATCTGTTCATCAAACAAGCCATCAATCTGTTTGATGAAAATTTCAAGAGTTTGATGGAATCTACTTTTCCATTTGAGGCAACTCACCAAACACATTTCATTAAAACATTCCAATTATCTAGGACCTATTTATTTTCAAAAATACAAAATATTAGTGAACTTTTCCATATCATTGAAAAGGAACCGGTAACCAACATAAAAAAATGCTTTGAAAAGATATATGTGTCGTTTCACCTCAAACTCACTACTGTATTCCTCTGCTTGTGAATTCACTCCAAGCCCAAACCTTTATGTAGCCTACACTAAAATTCACTCTATCTTTTTATTTTCACAATACTGTATATGATGAGTTTTGCCATTAACAGAATACAATAGGCCAAATTCTCACTGCGAGTCTTAACATTATTCAGACGATAGACAAAAGGCATGGCTTACTTATTAAAGGATCTCCCAGACCAGTCTGCATAAAAGCTTGATGATTACTTTGTTTTTCATGGATACTTTCTCTTAGATAGACTGCAGTTAAAGTTGTCGGACAACTGGAATATAGGACAAATTGGATGTAGATCAAAAGAACTGTCAGACTAAAAGTACTTATGTTGTCGCACTACTGAAATGTTGGACGAATGAGTTGTCGGGCTATTGCTACGCACCCGACGCTAGCACCAACTATATGGTTTATAGTCTATGTTTTGCAACAATTATTTGACGGAATGTGACTGAAATGCGTCAAACAGCCATCAACCATCAAAATTTGGTTTGACGAACCCATTTTATTTGATGACAAACAAAATTAATCAAACTCCATCAAACACTGTGTTTCACACATTTTGAAAAAAATTGTTTGATGGTTCACCTGAAAGGGGTCAAACTTTCCATCATATTTGCAAATTCGATGGAGTTTAATGAACAGTTTGACGCATTTGCTCCCGTCTTTAAAGATAATGTGTTAATGTGAGAGAAGATGCAATAAAATTTCTTAAAGAAAGGATGCAAAGAAATTTCTTGAAGAAAGGCAAAGTAAGCGTAGGTGATGGGTTGAATTGGTAATCAATTCCACTTTCACTTTCATTTTTGTCTCATAACTTGATTTCCTTTTTATAAATGGGTGCATTGAAACTCTTTTAAGACTAACAGAAAAGAAAATTTAAAGTGGGAATTATATTTTCTTTATTTGCAGTTATTGTGTTGAATTTTGCAAAATTTTGGCAAAATAGATCTATTACCAATTCTTTACCTATAGAAAATCAAAGTTTTTGCTAATTTAAATTTTTTTTTTTTAGATTTTGTATGTTAGTGCTTTGTTTTTCAATTTGAAAGAAATAGAAAAGAAAAAGTTGTTGCTAAGTGAAAGAATATAATTATCTCATTTTAATTTTTTGTGTATTAAATGGAAAGCTTTTCTACACAATGTTCTGTTTTATAGATTAGTATTTTTTTTTAAAGATCTAAACATTTTGACACTAAAATTAATGCCCAAAAATCCAAAAGAAATTTAACGCTTAACCCATAACGTTTGGAAAGATAATTATTTTGTATAATATATTGATGTTTTTCATTTTTCTAACATCGAATCATGTTACATTGATCACCCATGGAATCATTTACATTTTAGGATGTACTCGTATGATGTGACGACTTCGGAAGACGTTCTTGTATTGCTCATAGTAGTTGTATTGTGATTTCGACTGCGGTTGCAAAAAATTTGTTTGTCAGTGCTGATGATGTAATGATGGTGATGATCATTTTGATGGCTGCTGTCTGTATTGTGTCTGTTTACAATTGTTTTTGTGTTTTGCTTGAGCCCTATCAGGCTCTCCGCCTTGTGGTCAAGTGGTTACGACAAGTGGCTTGCCTATAGAGATGGGTTCGAATCCCAATCAAGGCTTATCTTCCTATACTCTGATACTCTAGTCATTATTTAAACAATTATTAAGATATTCTTTTTCAGCAAAAAAATCATTGATGGAGTTATTTGTTAAAAGTAATGTTAGTTACATTCACGATACTAGATTAGAATGGATGTCAGTATAGTCAGTGTTCTATAAAGGTATTTCTATTTCATTATTTTGATTATTTATTGTTGTTTTGTTTTTAACGCAGTAACACAAAGACTTCATAAAAGAGGACAATATCAATTTATCATAAATGATAATCTTTTCCTTAGTTTCGAAATGTTATACATACTTACAATATTTACAATACGATACCACTTACTTAAATAAGATTGATGGGGCATGGGAGATGAAAACTGCAGTGAAATGAAAGATTCGGGAATGGGTAGCTCATTGTATCAAGTCACATGGATAATTTTTTGAAAATTGAACCTGTATTTACTCATAATGTCAAATACTTACTTACTTACGAGAATTAATAAATCGATTAACAATATTAACTAGCTCCAAGCAGCATTGCCACAACAGTGAAGCGTCATATTGGTCTGCTAACACAATTCAGTCCAATTTGCTGATAAACCAATGCTTTAAAATTTGTAAAACCAGTTTCAGATTATGTTTACTAAGTTTGGTCAGGAGCAGAGGATGTATTGGTCTTCCTATTAACGTCTTTATAAATTTTCCAGTGAGGGGAGCTAATAATAAACTTGCCAAAAAAGCGTGGGACGACAATGAAGCGTCGAATTGGCCTGTTAAAGCAGTCCCAGATGGATGCGCGATCCTTTACCTTTATCACTGTTGTGTCATCTCCAAGAAATATTTTAGATTATTGCTGTTTGATAAAAAGCTATCAGCTATCAAAATTGACCTAAAAGTTTTCGAAACCATTTCTTTTGTTTGTGTACCAACTTTGTTCACTAAAAGCAAAGTTTTGCTGAAGTTACAAATATTTATAATTGTTTATAATTGAGATAATTGAATTAAATGTCATATATCTTTCGAATAAAAGTGCTCGATGTCAAGTTGATAAAAACGTTAACAGAGCTGATTATCAGGTAATAAAAAAACAACAACTTTATACTCAAAACTCTGAGTTTCCTGCTCGCCGCACTCTTCAGTTGAGCTAAATGACGATAAAAAATATGTACAATATGGTGGTATACGTGCACATATATGACATCACTTACTACATACAAAAACTTATGCAGATAAAAAATAATTGAGATAAAAAATATAAAAAGTGATGGAGATGAAAGAATGTAATAAAGCCAGTCAATAAACGTCATGTAATTCTATCTTTTAGACGTTCTTTTAACGAAAATTTGCTTGTATGTCTGCACTTCGAAACCAATTCAGATCTTTTATTGAGTAGATTATCGCCGTTATATATTGCAATTTCAAACTTTTCAGTTAAACATAGAGTGCATTTTAATTGAATGGAGCACAATTCTTTTTAATGCTCCACGTGATGATGGGGGTGTGTCCTTTGTCTTTTATTTTCCAAAACTCTTTCGAGAGTTCAGTTTCGTATTCGTATTTTCGGTGCTCGGATGACTTTTTGTGATTTGCATAACGCTGTTTGAACATTGTTTCACAAATACCGATATAGTTTTTCTCGCTGTAATTTTCATCACTACTGTTGACTGTTGCTTGGTACACTATGCAGCTTTTTTGGCATTCATTGTTGAGGGAGCAATTTCTTTTGTCTATACAATTGCATGTCTTGTTCAGTTCGTTTTTATTTAATATCGAATGATTGTGATTTGAAATTTTTGTTTTCATATTTGTAAGACAGCTATAACTCAATTTTAATGTGTTTCTATTAAATAGTTTTGACAAATTGTTCTGACTTGGAAAGTGTCTTTTAATAAGCTTGAAGAAAAACTTCTAAATATTTATTAGTTGACAATTTAATGACGTGATATGGAATTACCATAGCAACCAACTGTCAAAAGTGGCCTAGAGTTTCACACTTACGCAATCTTCAGCCAACTAAATTATAAAAAAAACGTTAAAGCATACTTAAAAACTTTACAATGGTTTCACGAAAAACTGACGTCACTTATTTGGTTTGAGTCTATGGTTGCATAACATGTGCTTGTTTTCGTGTCGACACTTTGACACTAGCTCACTTCTTTTGTTGAAAATGTTTTGTCCTGAATAAGACAGTATCTCATACTTTTCATTTAGATATAGCATGCAAGTCTTCTTGCTTGGTAAATAAGGTGAGCACCGTCTCACAATAGAGAAACTTATAACAGGGATCTGGTTATTCTTCTTCAACTTCCAATACTCTTTTGATAGCTCTGTATCGTTAGCACGCTTTTCGTTTGTAAATGATGATTTGTGGCTGGCATATCTAGCTTTGAATGTGGTTGACAGTAACCCAATATAGACCTTTGTACCATAATTTAGTAAATCACACATAATTTTCCCTTGATAAATGATGTTTCTTTCACAGCATTGGTTGTTTAGAGGACAATTGGCTTTATTTATACAATTACATTTGCTACTTGCAGTGTTCTGTTCACTTAGAATACGAGAATTATCGGGATTGATGAGAGATTTAACATTTGGCATACAACTGTAGCTAAGCGTCAAGTTATTTTGGTTGAAAAGTTTATAGAGCTTATGATTCTTAGGAAAATGTTTTTCTATTAAGTTGAGGAAATATTTTAGACTTTGAATCTGACTTCCTTGCTGTATGGTGGGTTGAACCACAATATATTTCTTTGTCGCTTTTTCTTGTTTTTGGCAGTTTGTATTTTTCTGCCTAGTACGTTAAGGTATGACCCTATCTACATTTATCGAATGCATGTTGGTAATGTTTGGCAGCAGTATCAAATACTTTTTTGTTGGATGATAAGTTGTTTAGTCTCTTTTCAACTACGATTGGTATACTGTGAATTTTGTTTGGTTGGTGATTCGATTTTGCATCAATGTAAACTGTTTTCTCATTAGGCTTTTTGTACGAGTAGTACGTACCATCGTTTAGATTTAAAGTAACGTCCAGGAAGTTGGCTATTTTTAAATTTATTTCTTCTTCAATATTCAGTTCATTGGTTTCGAATATTTCATGGAATCGCTTCCTTATACTATTCGCACGTCTATTTGATATGTTTCTGAAAGCAGCAATACTGTCATCCCTATATAATCCCACATACTGTATCAAAAGTATTTTATACTGCTGCCAAACATTACAAACATACACTCGATAAATGTGGATAATATTTCAATGTCGGAAAATATTTCTTCAACCTAATAGAAAAACATTTTCCTAAAAGTCATAACATAAGCTCTATAAACGTTTCAACCGAAATAACTTGAAGCTTAGTTACAGTTGTATGCCAAATGTTAAATCTCTCATCAATTCCGATAAGTCTCGTATTCTAAGTGAACAGAACACCGCAAGTAGCAAATGTAATTGTATAAACAAAGCCAATTGTCCCTTAAACAACCAACGCTGTGAAGGAAACATCATTTATCAAGAAGTTACGTGTGATCTACCCATAGAGTTAATAGGTACATAGAGTGCTGAATATCCGAGAAAAATGACGTCTCCCTTTGTACAGAAAACTATGGTCAAACTCTTATAAAAAATTTGAAAAAATTTAAGTTCTAGATTTTTTGTGAAATATTGATGTAATATCTCTTATGGTCTTAGATATGCTTGAAAACAACAAAATTTAGTTCTTAAATATCATCTATGGCTAGTTAGAAGCGTTACAATTTATGCCAAAACTTCACTGTTTGTATGTTTTTTGCCGTACAAGCTAGAAAAAACAGGATTCAGTTTTTCTAGTTAAGAAAAACGGTATTCAGCGCACTAGATATTCAGACTAACTATATGGATCTACCAAATTATGGTGAAAAAGTCTATGTTGGGTTATATGAAACTACATTCAAGGCTAGATATGCCAACTACAAATCATCATTTACAAACGAAAAGCGTGCTAACGATATAGAGCTATCAAAAGAGTATTGGAAGTTGAAGAAGAATAACCAGATGCCTGTTATAAGTTTCTCTATTGTGAGACAATGCTCACCTTATTTACCAAGGAAGAGGACTTGCATGCTATATCTAAATAAAGAGTGTGAGATACTGTCTCATTCAGGAAAAAACATTCTCAACAAAAGAAGTGAGCTAGTGTCAAAGTGTCGACATAAAAACAAGCACATGTTATGCAATCATAGACTCAAACCAAATAAGTGACGTCAGTTTGTCGTGAAACCATTGTAAGGTTTTTTATGTATGCTTTAACGTTTTTTTCATAATTTAGGTGGCTAAAGATTGCGTAAGCATAAAACTCGGAGTACCAACATATTTCTTTTTTTTTCACCGTCTCTTATAATTTATATATAAATATATAAAAAACAATAT
>JANSTP010015684.1:0-15408 GCA_025330745.1 Cladonema radiatum
GAAGATGACATATTTTGTTTGATCTGCCATGATCAAATGTCGGAATTTGCAAAGCAGATGCATCAAGTTAAATTAAAGTATCCAGATAAAAAGATCTTACTTTTCAACAGCAGGGATTTGAAATTGAAACTTGTCAATATTTCTGTAATTCTTGATCAAATTAAGATATCGTGGGGAAACAGTCGTGTTCATATATTCATTGATGAATACAATGCTGCTTATTTAACAAAAAATGAAGTTGAGAAAATCAGATGTTCATTAAAATTCTTTGAAAATTCCCACATATGTATTGCACTTCAGTCAATGGAGTTTAAAGAGTGTGATATTGACCCTTATTACCTCAAAAAACAAGGCTTTCAGTATGAAGTCTTGGCTCAACAAACTAGTTTTCAGTTATATCACCTTGATTATTCCTTGCGCTGTTCAATGGAAATAAACAATTTTGTAAAGGAGACTGTAAATATATTGGTAAGACGACCAGTTTCATATGTCCAACATAATGGTTGTTTGTTTATATCAAATGGAGCTGTCTTGGACCCTGAATCTGGTTATGAAGATGATAGTGTTCGAATGAGAGCTGTTAACAATTTCTTGAAAAATGATTTGTTTGCTAACTACTTTTACAATCATCCAAGTACCTTTGGTCATAATGTCTCTTGTGGAAAGATAAATTTATACACTCTTGAAGAAAGTGCGGAAACTAAGTTCTTCACAATTTTTTATCATTTCTTTTGTTTGACCTGGACAGATATTATTTCAAAAAAAGATAAGATGGATGAAAATTTTGTTGTTTGTACCTTCAATGCAGATATTTACAACTATTTATATGCAGTCATGGAGTTGCTAGACATTCCATGGACAAGTAAATTAAGCAAGTTTATCTCGGCACCTTTGAGATATAAAGTTTTGCTAACAGATTATGCATCTGTGCGAGGTTTTGAATTTACTAACTTTGTTTTTGTTTTTGCACTCAATCAAATATATATGAATTATCGATTGATTGAATGTTTTACACGTGCAACAAGTAATCTCTCACTAATTCTTCTTCCCACAAATTCTGATCAGAAGCTGTTAGATTGTTGGAAGAATTCAGATTATGTTCAGTGGAACAGAGCGATATTTGATCACAGGAGAAATATTTATGTGATAATCAATGAGGAGAAGCAAGGAGCAACGTTGATGCCAATTAATGACTGTTTGGTCAATGAAGAGCCAAAAAAAGTGTAAGTTTTGTAGCCTAGTTTCGAATTTTCTTTGGGAGGATGTGACTTTTTGTTATTTATTTTCCAGATAAAAAAGTGCAGCTCGTATGATGACATTTTTTGTGTTTTTAACTTAACCCTGTTTGGGGCTGGTTAATAGGGAAAACTTAACCCTGTTCCAGGCTGGTTAAGTGGTAAGTAAGTGGTAAGGACATTTTTTACCTGTCAACTACCTATTCTTTTTTCTTCTGTTTTCTTTGGATTCTTGTTATCAATGTCATTTATTGGTTTTTAGCTGTTATCTTTGCGTTTCAGAATAAATATCATGTGTTTAAAATCCCAATCCCTTATTGAGTTGATCAGTGATGTATGTCTATAGGATTTTTTCGGTACCTGTTTCGTTATGGTATCACATGATTTGAAATGTTACTGAAAAAGATTTTGTGTGTTCAAGACTCGTAGTTTGCACAAATATAAGGACTTTTGTGTTGAATTTCAGCCTGATAAAAATAAGTCAAGGGTTTTCACTTTTTTTATGGGTCTTGTTTGAATTTGGGATAATTTTTTTGTATCAGGTATGCCGTTTATCCCATTCCTGAGTCAGTGTTGATAAAATAAAAATTACTTCTCAAAAATCAAGATTAGGCTCTTCAGGCATGGATTATTCTACAGCCTTTATCACTATCTTTTGTGGATGTTATTAGATTTCTACGTAAATAGGTATAATATATTTGTGTTGGATAGTGGATTTGTTTATGTTTTTGGTTATTTTCGCCACTTTTTTGCCAATTTTTTTCTTGTTTTAACTGCTAACCTTGGCTCCATCTGAATGCCATTTATATGCTTAATGTGCATAATATATCTCTAAAATAAAATATAGATCTAATAAAATATCTTCCACATGCATTGAAACAGTAGTGGGATATTGGAAAGTTGTCCAACAAAAATGACAATTTTTCGGGCAAGTCAATAATAACTGCAACATGCTTTAAGCTCTGCTGATGCTACACTTCTTGGAAAAGAAAAGATAATATTTCTTGTTGAGGCGTTGAAAAGAAAACAATATATTCCTGTGTTATGAATTAAAATTAGGGAAATCAAAAATTTGCAAACAGATTGTTGATATTTTCTTTTCAAAAATGTCATAACAAAAGTGGAAATAGGCTTATAGATAGCAAAAAGACAGAAAATAAGCCTTTTTATCAGTAATAATGATGCTGTCAGCTTGCATGCCTAAAGAAGGAAAAAAAAACAAAGAATTTTGATAACATTGTTGTCTAGAGTTCATAATCAATAAACGATGGGAAAAGACAAGGTAGAGCCATAGTAACCTTGTTGTTGACAGTTGTGAAGTCAAAGAAGCAAATAAACTGGATTCATATGTTATTGAAGTCTTACAGTAGATGCTAAGAAAAATCTATATAGTTTTTACAGAAATTTTTTATAGAATAATGGTAACGTTGCTTTTAATTCTAAAATAATAATTGAGGTAACGAAACTCTAAAAACAGATGTAAAAAGCTACTTATAGAACAAACATTAAAATTTTCGTTTCTTGCAAAAAACATTGGCTTGGAAATATTCACGTTTATATAAATTTTATGTACATACTAAGGCAATGTTCAACCAAAACTTTCCTTGTCAGAAATTTTGTGCAACACAATAGAAAAATTATTCTGAGGCCTGCTTCCATTAACTCTATCTGGACCAGGATTTTTTTTTATTTCTCAGGACCGAAAGGAGAGACCTTGGTTCTACGAGCTATTTTTCAAAAAAGTTTTTCATTATAAAACTAACCTTTAAGGAACAAATTGAGCCCATAATGATTTTATGGCGTCATTCTTAAATAATAACGTTAGCAATTTCCCTAAAATTGTCCCAAAAAATAGGGAAAAACCTCTAAAGACCGTTAAATTCAAATAAAATCAGAACAAAAAAGCTTGTTAGATGTGGTTTTCAACAAATTGCTTTGCAAATCATGCTGAAAGTTAGGCTTTTTAGGCTTTGTTTTCAAAAATTTTACCGGCTGGCGTCCGAAAGTTAGCTATTTTAAGAAAACCAAGGGGAGAAATTCCTATGAGGAAGTTTTAGGTATTTTTAAAATTTTTATTATAATTCTAGATATCCATGGCAAGAAAAGGAACTGTTCTTGAAAACGGAACTCCAAAGAAGTGGTACGTTTTTATTGTTTGTTTCTTATATGATGTTCTCATAACTTGACTGTTCCCAGTTACCTGAGCAAAATTCTAACTTTTGGGATTTCACATTTAGCACCTAAGAAAATGAAACCATCAAACCAAGCAAGTCATTTCTGATTGATCATTTGCTAATTTGTGACAATGAGCTCTCTTTTGATGATTTTGCAGTTTTAGCTAATGCTCCTAATAAGTTTGCTTTAGGTATTAAAGAAAGCTTTCTCATCAAAGAGGACATGCCTATTCTTAATGAAAGCATACGTTCTATAGCATTATTTTTATTTGATAGCCGCTAGTATTCTTTTGTTGATGATTTTTTTGTAATTATTCATTATAAAGCTATGTAAAAAAATTTGAAGTGACTTTTACTTTTTGACTTGACAGTGACTGTGTGAGAGTCAAAACACCATCTTTTAAATTAAATAAATTAGTATGGTTTTAACAGGTTGTAATATCCCCTGTTAATTACATTCTTATTAAAAAACAAGTTTGCACGAAGCGGCAAACTTACTGTTGTGACAAATGGAACTTGGAACATAATTTAACTCAATGAGTTTATATAGCTCAGACCCCTATTTGTTTATCTTTAGTTCTGTATTTTTTCTGGTAACCTTATTGTTGATGTAATTTATCTGATAGCTCTATGAGTTACTTTACATTGGCTGGTCTTCTACAAAACAGAGGAAACTGTTCAGTGTGATAATTGTTTTTGTTATTTCAAAGTTATGCTCAATATACATGTGATAAAATTTTTATTTTTATTCACACAGTAATTTTGTTATAGATTTGTTGAACACTCTACACATTGTAATGACGAATGATTCCGTAAATTTGCTCAAGCATTTCATGGCCGTACATGATATTTGTTTGGAAACATATCTCGATCGACAATATGGGAATTTATTACAACTAGCTGCAAGATTTGATGCAAAAGATTTGGCGGTCTGGCTGAAAGATGTAATAGAATACAGGAGTTATAACATTCAATCGATTGATGAAACACCCAGCTTGATGATAATAAAGGATTTTGATTTGCCCTTCCAACATATTGCTGCAAAGTACAACAGTGTAAAAGTTCTCTCATGGGTAATCAATGAAGTTTCATCAGTCAATCTCTATGATAGTTCTTACAATACACCACTGCATTACGCTGTTGCATTTCAAAATAAAGAATGCGTGCAAATGTTGATAAAGCACAATGCTTATGTTAATGCTTTCAGCAAAGATAAGCAGTCACCTTTGCATATAGCAGTTCTGTATCATGATGATATAGAAATTATTTCATGCTTGATAGAGCATGGTGCTTTTGTAAATCCAAAGAACATCAAGAATGAAACACCACTGTTTATTGCAGTTTCTATGGGAAAGTATGAAGTTGCAAATTTTCTTATTAAAAGAGGAGCGAATGTTGATATTCAAAACAATTTATTACAAACACCACTCCACAAGGCAGCACAAGAAGGGTTTACAAACATTGTTGAACTTCTCGTTTCAAACAATGCAAATACCAACCTCAAGAATACTTTGGGCAGAAAAGCTTTTCAGGTTGCAAAATGCTCTGATGTGGTGAAGATCTTTGAAACTCATATTGCAAGAAACGATCGAAAAAAGCAAAAGCAGCATTAAAAATATGAATTTACTTGAAATCAGCTTCTTCTGATGGATAAATGAAGATAGAACTTTTTTCATGGATAGTTGTATTATGATGGATCTTATAATTAATATTTGAAGAGATATCGACAGATTTATAAAGCTCTGTGGTGACTTTATATTAAGTCAACAATTTACTTAATTTTAAGGCAAAATTTGAAGAATGTGAACAAATGACAAAAGTTATTGCCTTACAGGAAGAAAATTTGGAAGGGGAGAAAGTCTCAAAATTTGCAAAATTTCATGGATTTACTTTCATTTATGAGGGATTAAATCTTTTTCGCGTAAAATAAAGTTTCATACTCAACTCGAAAAATGAGTTTCATGTGGGAGAATCTTTTGTTGAGATTTTCCGTTTTTGAACGTTTTTTTTTTCGTTTTTTTTCTGCGTTTGTTTTTTGTACTTGTGATAACTAAAACTAAGAATTGTTTGTATCAAACATAAATTTTTCTTTTTATGCATATTTATATTTACAAAACTCTTTAATTTAACTTTCGCAAATGGGCTTCCAAGGCTATTTCACTCGGTATGAACGTTTGTGAATCTGCTAGTCACCCCTTTTTGCAGGGACTTACTTTTGTGAAAATGACCAAAAAATGCGAAATTGTGAAACTTTCTCGCTGTAAAACATTTTGAACAGTCACAGCTTTTGCACATAGCAAGAGCCAGTGGTTATATTACTGTAATGCTTTGAGTAAACGGCCCCATTTTATCAAGCACCCCCTCAAATAAAGGCCCCCTCAAGATTTTATAAATGCCCAGAGCGTCTATTCTAAACATAGTTTTGCTAAATCTGTTAACCCCCTGCTTTGCAGAATAAAAAGAGCAAGATTCGTAGGTTCATCAACTTGAAATATTAATTTGTCACTCAAGGAAAATTTTCACAAACATCAAGATTCAGCCTTTCTAAAATTTCCTTCTTTTTCGATTCTACAACAAAGCTTGTGTCACCAGGCTTAAGATAATATTCTGGTCTTCATCTATAGGTAAAGCTACTGTGATACAGATAACCTGTTAGTCCAAGACAAGAAGTCAAAGCTAACTTTCAGTATCACATTTTACTTATCTTATCATTTTATCGTGTTAATTTTTCCTTTGTGTTTGCCAAGTGAATTCTTTTCAAATAAAGGTTAATGTATAGAGCTGTCTGTGTACTTATTTGTGATTGTTCATAGTTTTTTTATCTCTTTTTGCTTCCTTTTCCTCACTCGGCATTCCATGTAAACATTTGCATAATTATTAAATAAGACTTAAATATTCAAGTTGAAGAGAATCAATTCGATATTTCTCTATATGATAAAAGAAATGACTTCAACTTTGAAATAGTAAGAATGCCTTTCAAATCTAGTAATATCCCAAGTAAAATGTTTTATAACACTATTACTGCAGAACTATTGTGCATAGCGAGAGCTGGCAGTAATATTGATAACTTTAAAGCAGCTATTAGCCCACTGCTCTTCAGAATGAAAAAACAAGGTGCTAAGGTGCATGAACTTAAATCATCACTTAAAAAATCTTTTCATAAACATCAGGATGATTATTCTAAAATAGTAACATCTTTTGTTTCCTTTACCAAGTTGATATCTTAGCTAAAATAGTTATTCAGGTCTTTATCTTATGAAAGCCACTGTAATGCAGATAACCAGTGATGCCTGTCTCTCTGTCAACCTTAAATAAACTTGGAAATGTCTATGTCCAGCAAGGTTCCTACTGATGACTGCTTAGTGGACCCATTCATGGGTGACTCTGCCTTGCTCAATGTGTGGTTAGTCTAGGACGAGGAGTCGAAACTAACTCATCACACATTATACAGATCTTGTTGTTCTTTGTATTTCAGTGTTTTTTGATTTTGTCGCAGAATATTCTTTTTCAGAATATTGTTTACGTAAAAAGATATCTTTGTAGATATCAAGGTTATTCATAATTTTAATCTTTCATAATTTCCTTTTTTTTGCTTTGTATTATATATTAACATTTAGAATATATAGATGGTTTATATTTTGATGGTGCATATTGATGTATATAAGTATGTAAAGTGTAAAGTGTTTTCTTGATGGTAGTAGTTGTTAATGTAGATGTTTTAAGCTTGTCATTTTAGTTAACTTTTAATAACTATTATTTGCTGGTTTGATATGTTTTATAAAAGGTATCGTTATTTTATTTGTGAAAGATTTTATTTGTTTAAACAAAAATTGAAAAATGAAAATAACAAATATGCTTGAAAGTAAAAGTATCTCTTCAAAAAAGTTATTTTTTTGTTTCTTCAAAGTACACCTATTGTCGCTTGGAATATAAATCCCATGGTGTTTTTACCTTCAGAACAATTTAGTTTCTCTGTTTATTGGTCATACATTTTTTTCACCGTTATATTTTTTGTATTTTATGAATCAATATTGATTTGTTGTAGCTATGCTATGAATTTACATCTTTGTATATTTTGATGAATAATAAGTAGTTATCACAAATATGACTTATTATCTTACCAGGCCTGTTCATTAGAAAATCAAAAGGCGAGTCATCATCTCAGTCATATATACAAAGGTTTATTGGGGATACCTTCAAGTTAGACTTGAAAATACATTTTACATATTGAAAACTCTTAAACCTCATACAGCAAGATTCAATGGCTTTTTTGCTAACCTTGGTTAAATATTTTGTGTTTTGGGGATAATATTTTGGGATCCCATACCAGTTTACCAGTAGGAAAACCTATCAAGATATGTCAGCATCACTCTTCTGTATTAAGTTTTGGGTTATAAATATTTTTACTAAAATACTTATTATCATGTCAAGTTATTCATCACTACTTTAGAAGAGTGGAAGCCAGACTTATATTTATTTTCAAAGCTTTTCTGCATTAAAGCAAAAGATCTAAACTGTGCTTTAAATTTTTGGAAACTCTCTCTCTGAGATATGCATTCTTCATTTCTTATTCTGAAAATATCGAACAAAATTATGTTTGAAATCTTCTTTTATTGAACATTGATAATGAAAAATCATTTTCCCATCAATAAAGCGATATTGCTGTGAGTTTTACTAACTGACAACGGGGTATTAGATTTGTTTTACTTAATTTAGTGGAAACCTTTCCTTTTATTTACTCATATTTTTTATTATATATGTGTATGTTCCAAACACAGGGAATTGATTTATTCTACTTTTTTGCCTCGATGTTTTTTTGTTTTTGCTTTTTTGTGTTGGCTTCGGATTATTCGCTGTTAGTCTCCTGTACTGTACTTCATATGGTCTGTATTGTGAGGTACTGTTAGTCATCGGCCTGTCTGATAATTTAGTTTCTTATACAATCATTTATGTCATGTAAAAACGGTGAGACAGAATAATAAATGTGCCATTTAATATCGTATCATATTTTGTTTTGTATTGTTTAATGCCTATCGTTATACAGTAAAATCTGTAAACAGGCCCTGAAATAATTTTTTTACCTCTATCAGACATTGTGCCAGTCCTGAATCTATTCTCCACTTTTCTATGGGAAAGCATACTAGAAAATATGTCAGGTGCAGTATCTTTCCTGTTGACATGCAACATTTTCTGCCGGATACTGTCCGATGTCCGACAGCAATTTCAGGGCTTGTATAAGATGGCTACTGTATAAGACAGTCACCTGTTTAAGAAAGTCACATTTCGACGTTCACAAATGACCATTTTACATTGAAATGAACCTCTATAAGACAGCCACCTCTCTAAGACAGCCACTTTTTTTGGTTCCCAAAGGTTACTGTCTTAGACAGGTTTGACTGTATGTGATATACACATCTTTTCTTTATTACCAGTGAAAATATATGGAGAAGTATAGTAAAAAGAAATTATTAGGTTCTGGATCGTTTGGTTCAGCATGGCTTGTTTGTAATAAAGACACAAAGGAGGAGTGTGTTATAAAGGAAATCTCCATCACTGGTATGAAAGTGAAAGATAAAGATGCCGCAATCAATGAAATCAAAATCTTATCAACATTTCGTCACAAAAATATTGTGCGTTATCGTGAAGCATTCATCCATGACAAATTACTGTGTATAACAATGGAATATGCTGATGATGGTATGTATGGTCACTATTTATTATGGAGATAATTATCGTGACAAGTGGATAATTTTCTGTCCAAGTATCATTTGCTTTGTAGTCTTCAGGTTAAATATATGTAATAATATTACAAAATTAGCGTCCAGTTACCCTTCGTTTTTCTTTTCTCTTTCTCTCTTGCTTGTCTCGTCTTATCCCAGTCACTGAGAAGCAGCACCCAACCAGCAACCCCTTTCTAGTTTTATTTATTTTTATTTGTTTGTTTTATATTTTTTTTTATATTGTTTTTGATATGATTAATTTTTTTTCTCTGTGTATAATGTTACCATTTTTATTGCATCCTATCTTGCAATTTATAATGTAACCTTAACCTTTGTAGTCTGTATTTTAATGCTTAGAATCTTAAAAGTAAAGTTATTCATTAGCTTTTTTCTGCAGTCTATTTATTTCAACGTTCTATTGATGTGTTTGAAATGTTAAGCAAGTTCTTGTGCAACAAATATCAGTAATTATCTGGTCTTTCAGGGGATTTGTATACGAAGATCAAAATGCAGAATGGAAAGTTGTTTCTTGAAATAGTGAGTTCTTTTTGTATTCATGTTTTCTCATTGAGTATTAAGTGCCACCACTTTTGACATCAAATTTTCACAGATGAACTGCTGAATGCACTGCATATAGATAACGAAGGTGCTAGCGAGCAAATGAATTAAAGCATGAATTTTTTAATATTCTATAGGGAGGATACCACTGATATTTTTTTGAAACTTAAAACCGAACTGTTAAGTTAATTTGAAGCATATATTTGCTTGGAAAGTATTTCTTTAATTGAAATGGCTCTAAGAACCAATCATTTGTTTCTGTTCATGTTTTCCATAAAAATACTCATTGACTGATTTATTTATTCGTAAAAAAGCAGCTCTGCAACTTAATTCAAATAGAATTACACCAATGGTTTTAGGTTTTAGGCCCCTTAGACCTTTTTTTGATCTTAACTTTTACATTATTGAGATTTCCTCTATTAACAAGAAGAAAATATAGTTGACTTCCATTCAAAAGATTTCCTTCATGTGAAATAGTAGCAGTCTGTTCTTACATTACCTCCTGATCTTTCCTTGTCTAGGTCTTTCTTCATCTGACATCTTTCATACTCTATCGTCATCGTTGCTTAACAACCATTATATCACTAACTTAGTATTGCAATCGTTAGTTAGAACCATAGCACCAATTTTTCAGTATCTTCGGTATCATACAGTTAAAGTGCCAGTTTGTGCTCATCAATTTTTAATGGAGAAAATGCTAAATCGAAAGTGAAAATACTCGTTCTTTAAGACGGGGGTTGTGTAATTTAATTTTATTTAAAAGGCTTTTAAAAATACATGAAAGGTCTTTTTGACCAATAAAATTTGCCTAGATGGGGTAGGATTAAAAAAGCAGGGGTTAAGTCAAGATAAAGAAGCCCAAAATTATCTCCAAAGTAGTTTTATTGAATAATGGATTTTGATGGGCACAAATTGGCACCGTAACATACTCGTATTTAACGATTCCATCTCCATGCACCTCTATTGTTATATCTATGTGACCTCATGGGCTATAGCTCATTTGAGACAAAAAAACCTGCAGTAACCATTTGTCAGTACATGCAGACGAAAAACAATTCATAAAGTTTTATTTCTATTCTTCCATTAGTTGCCATCCTTATAAATAATTTTTCCATAATATGCTGAACGTGTACTACGATTTTCTTTATCTGTTTTCGATTGTACCAACAGTAGAAAACTATTCTGACGAATATCCATGAATATATGCAGTACCTGAAAAATACGATTTTATGTAAGCATTCTAATTCTTTGGTGGGAAGAAAAGCGTTTAGGTTTGCGTTTGATATCTTGTGAAGGTATTTTATTTGGAACCTTCCATTGAAAATCGTTAACATATCTGTACTGTGGGAATATTTTTTTGCATGGTCTATCTTACCCCCGTCTGCAAAATAAAACGAAACATTTACATTTTTTCTCTATTGATTATAATGCCTCGAAGGAAAATTCTTTCTGATTACCTCCAATAAACATTTTTATGTTTCCAAAGAAAAAAATTCTGTCAAATTTCTGTCTAAACAGCTTCTTTCTGAAAAGCTGCTTTAAACAGAAATATTAAAGTTTCAATGCAAGTGGTGTCTGCGCTAGTGTATTCAAGTAGGGGTAAGAATTTGAAAAAATGTGTAAATCCTGAAATCAGTTTCGCCACAACAGTTTATGAATTATGAAACTTTCTACTAAACTCATTATTCATCAAAATTAGAACTTCTTTTCCGCAAGCAAAAACATGCCACCAGAGTAATAAATTTCAAAAATCGCTTCGAGCATACAGCCTCACTATTCGAAGAAGCAAAGATACTTTCTCTGTTTAAATTAAATGTTAGCAAAGTTCTTTGTCTTGTCTATAAAAGTAAGTAAAATGTGCTGCCCATTTGTGTTTTTTAGTTTATTTACTAAACGTCCTAACAAATATAGTTTGAGAAACGATGGGTCTCTCGCAGTACCCCTTTGCAGAACAAAACTTTTCACAGTTGTTCGATAAAACTAAAATCACAGATTCAGAAACATTTCCTGCATTCAAGACTAAATTGACAGAACATATAATTTCATTTGTCAGTTTATACTTTTAAACACTCAACTATCTCACTTGTTTTAATAGTCCTTTTCTGTTATTTTAATTCAAATATACCTAATAACAATGCATAGAGCTCACAAAAACCTGTGATTCAACCTCTGAACTCATAAGCAAATTAGGGTGCAAAGACAAGACCCCAGAGGTCTTCTTCTGTGTTCCTGAAATCTTCAACTTTTAATTATTACATGTAGTTTGTTATTACGGAAACGAGTATGAATATTAGTTTATAATATCTCATGCTTATATAGTTTTTCCTATACAATTGCATTTTAATATTTTCGAGATATATCTCAAGTCGTAGTTTTCAAAATTAATATCATTTCATATCATTAACGTCAATTCTCAATTTGTTTTCAGCAAATTGTTGATTGGTTTGTTCAGATATTGATAGCAGTCAAATATATCCATAGTTTGAATATATTACACAGAGGTAAGCACACTTTCTGATTTTTTTCTTTCCTTTTTACAAGTCTGATTTAGAAACTTTTTCATCCTCATCGCTTATTCCTATAAATGGGCTTCTTTGATAGTTTTCCGTCACGTCTAAGCAAAATATGGTTTCCTACCTTGCAATTACCGGGGAATAATTTTTTCTCTAAGCAACAAGGACAGTGTTACTTGGAAGCATTTACATTTATATTAACACTTGCATGAACCTTGAACCATGAAACTTGATATTTTGCGAATCAGTTTGAAGCATAGATATTACATTGTTAGTTTGTATTAACCTTAAGCGATATCAAAAGTTAGAACTCTAGAATATTTTTTTATTATTTCCAGATCTGAAATCACAGAACATCTTTGTCACAAAGGATGGCATCATCAAAGTTGGTGACTTCGGGATATCTAGATACTTGAAAGGAACTTCTGATAAAGCTAAAACCACCATTGGAACACCGTACTATCTCTCACCGGAAATCTGTCAACAGAAACCGTATCTTCTCAATTCATTAGTTTTCTTTTTCGAATTGTGAATTTAAAGTGTGTCTGAAGTTTCATAAGGTCTTCTTTTGAAATTTGACTCGGCTCTCCAATTCTTTTTAATGCCTAAGTAGATTTATATTTATCCTTAATATCATAGGAAAAGTCACTTAAAACTGATACCATTTGACTAACTCCCTATTAATCAGGGCTTCCTACCCCATCAAATACCAGATATACCATTCCACGATCTGTACGTGCTACCTACCAAACTATTTAGCGGTATTTAAATACCCCTCCATTTACTAGCGTTACCCAGCCCACCATTTATCAGGGTTGTGTACCCAACAATTGAGCAGAGTTATCGGGCCCACCATTTATCAGGGTCATTTACTCCATCATTTACTAATTTTACCTTCCCCGCCAATTACCAGGGCTACCTATCCTACCATTTAGCAGGATTACTTACACCATCTTTTAACATGCTTACCGACAGCATTAACTGCTAGGGCAATCCATCCCATGAGTTATCAGAGTTGATAAGGTTACCCTAGACCAGAGCTCCTTTCTTCCTTGGAAAGTACTGAAATCGATTACCCCGTCCAATTGCCTCAGTTTTTTGTTTCATTATTTGTTTGCAATTCGCAGGACAACTAACAATGTCTTCAGTATTAACGAAATTATTATTTAGGTTAAGTTTAATGAAAAGGTTTTTTTATTTTGGTGATAAATCAAGCTGATTCTGACGCTTCAGGAGTATCTATGGAATATCTAGGGAGTATCTCAAGGAGTATCTAAGATTATGGAGTTGTGATGTGTGTGTCTTTAATGTCAATAAAATACTTTAAATGCTTGATATACAAGTATCAGAGTTTCGCCTTGAAATTTTCTTTGACGTATTTGAAAGTTACAACAGCAAAAGTGATATGTGGAGTTTGGGCGTGTTGTTGTACGAAATGGCGTCGTTAAAACACCCATTTATGGCGGATGATATATCCAACTTACTCGTCAAGATTATCAAAGGAGATTTTACGCCAATACCATCGTATGCCGAGTTTTTTATTCCTTTTTTGGTGACTTTATTATGTTCCAGTTATTTGCACCCCCTATTACTGTTTTTCCTCCCTCTACACCCATATTACACCTAATATTAATTACTTTTTTGACAAAACAAGTGAGGCTAGTTATATAAAACCTTCAACTTATTTTATTATTCTGTTTGGTATAGTCGTTGAAGCTGCAAAATAGGTCAACTGGAAACAAATAATTGTAGAGCTGGTTTTTGCGTTTTTTGAAGTATTTTTAGGTATAGCTTAAGTACAAAAAATCCCCATTCATAGGGGCTGGGCAAAAATCTTTATTTCCAAATGAATTAGGCCTGTTGATTATGGTAAGTATTTATTAAAACCAAGCAATTTGCAGGACATGATGCTTCTATTCTATCAAAAATCTTTGAAAACACTTTATTCTATAAAGATTTTTTCATTAATACAAATACTCTTTCTAAACCTATTCTTCTTTGGGTATTTTTAACCCTAATCCTATTCTTCATGGGGGGCAGGGGGTGACTTGGGTAAAAACTACCCCCCCCCCCTCAAGTGGTTTTTTTTATAACTTCTGATGTAGTAAATATTTTTGCGTGAAATTTTGAGTTCAAGCACAAAATTTAATTAGGAAAATATTGACATTAAAAAAGAATTTCAACTCAGACCCAACCCCCAGTGATGACGTCATCATTTTACCATGGTAGAGCATTTTTTTGATTTTTCGCAAATATTTTTCTCATACACCAGACAATTTTTGTCAGATATTTGTTCTGTCAAGAAAAGCTTTTGATGAAACATATCCCAAGGACCATAAAACGTTACTCCATGCGGTTTTCTGCAAGTGCCTATTAATTCTGAGTACTTTCAAAATTTTTTTTAATTTTCCAATTTGACCCATAAATTGAAATTTTACTGAACTGTTCGTAAAAAACTAGTTTCCCATTTCTCAATACTTGCTTACCATAACGCCACTTGATTTTGGCTTGGCTTCTTTTGGGAGTTTTTTACAAAAAACCTGTTATTCTTAATTATTGACTTCGAGTTTTAAAATTTTTGAACACTTTTATCGCCGAAGTTTAAGCCAGAAAATAACCATTTTTGATCTCCAAAAAGAAAACCATTGAATTTTAAAGTAAAAAAAAATTTTGCTAATATTTGGGTAAAGAGCATGTTTTTAAGGGATTTATGGGATCACGGTATTTTATTGTATAGTCTTTTTCGGCATACCATAGTAAACAACTGATGTCATTCCTGTAGTTGTGATGTGAAGGGGCTCGCACATGTTTTTCTAATATCAAACTATCTAACATTTACTATTTAAGAAGGAAAAGAAGCAATCTTTTTTGAACTTAGCATAAGCTTTTTAGTGGGGCGTAATCAGAATTTTGAAGTTGAAATCAGTTAAAGACCTTGGAATTAACGTAGAACCTTATAATTTTTAAACAATAATAACAAAATTAAGTGTTATTTATTTAGTAATCTCTTTTTTCCCAACTATTGCTAAAAAATCAATACCTAGGTCATATTATGACGTCATCACAAAATTTCAGGGTCAGGGTGAAAATTTTTTTTTTACCATCATGTTCCCAATTAAAAAATTAGGAAGGTACTGAAAATTTCAACTTAATACCTATTATGGTCCTGGAAATATTCAGAAAATTATAAGCCCACAGGTAACCCCCC
>JANSTP010015795.1:0-15405 GCA_025330745.1 Cladonema radiatum
ACAAACATGCTTTTCTAGAAGAACATCTTTCCAGCAGTGGTTATCAGACTTAAAATATAAAGGGTATAATAAATGTCCGAAAGCATTCAACGGAGCTGTTCTTTCCAAATAGCTGTTCTACAGCAGGTTGCTAGCTGCATATGTTGAGCTGTTCTGCGGTGGATATTTTCGTTATAGAAAACCTTGAAAATACCTAGCTGTCAATTCATATCTGTTCGTGAGATCTTTCGGTACTATCCCTGGAATGTTCTGAATATACTTATAACAGCTATATTCATTAGTCTGTTCCTTCAAATTCAGAACAGCTATTAGCTGTTCGTGATAGCTAGCTAGAATGAGCTAGAACAGCTATTAGCTGTTCGTGATAGCTAGCTAGAACGAGCTAGAACAGCTAATAGCTGTTTGTGATAGCTAGCTAGATTGAGCTAGAACAGCTACTACACAACTTTTTTTTAGCTGTATAATAGCTAGAAGCTAGAATTCCACAGAGCACCTCTAGCTCAGAACAGGAAACACGTATCTAAATCTCTGGAATATTATTGTAAAAATGAAATGGAAAGCATGTTTTTTTAAACCGCTGGTCTAAATACGTTGACTCTTTAAAAAGCATGTTAAGGTTTTATAAACAATGTGAGTGAACCGAAAATTTTTATATTTAATTCTCTATGTATCACGAAAATGGTGAACGATTTTATAAACACACGAATATCCATCTTATTCGTGACAATGCTACGTTAATTCCCCCAGCAGCAGCTTTTTTACAATAACTCACAAACTGCGAAGCTTTTGCCATGAATCTTTAGCACTTTTAACAAAATTTATCTGGGAACGTTTCCATTGACACTTTTTTTCGTGACCACGACCACTACCGCCATGGCAACGCCAGTTTGGCGATCCAGTAGACAACTTTCGGGGTCATATTTAGTCAATATTGGGCCGAAATCTTTTGTATCTCCAGTTGGTAACAAAATACGTCACTTTAATAGAAAAATAAAGAAAACCGCATTTAAAAAGCTCTTTCGGCTCACTTGATATGGCTATTTTCAGTTTGACCTCAAAATTCCCGATTTTTGTGATGATGACGAATGATGACGTCATCAAATTTAATAACGTCATCAGATACATATGGTACAAACGTGCTCTGAATAAGTTGGTCTGATAATGTGCCAAGTTCTATCGCCTTACGATTAGTAGTTCCCGAGATCTCAGGTGTTCCAGAGCCCCTATAAAGCGTACAAGTCTGCGCAACAAACTATTAGCCCTTTCGTATATATGTTAAATGAAAAGTCGAAATCTGAAAATTGCTCAATTTCGCCCTCAACCAGAAGTATTGTTGTCCACCATTGTAGCTTCTGGTCAGAAAAGACAGTCCATCTGATAAAAAAAATATGGTGCACTAAAACCTCCTCACAACGGTCACCTACAATAACGGCCACTTGTCCTGGTGCCCTAAAGTGGTCGCTATTAGAGGGTCCAATTCTATTACCCATGGCCAGAGCGTCGGAGTTTTGAGTTTCAAAGGCCAGACAATTTTATCCTAGACGAGAAGCTTAAAAGGGTGATGAAATTTGATTGCAGACTTGATTGATTTGTTGGACATTAAATTCTAAATGACAAGTACACTTTCTGTTAAGATTGCTTTGTCAATAGAAACAGTTCTTAGAATCTGCTTTACATTATCGGATACACGTATTTTTACAAGCCATCCTGATGTTTCCACATAATTGTTAACCGTCTAAGGATAATGACACCTTAATCGGCCCCAACTCCGCAAACCGAAATGTAATGCTTAACGCCATTTAGGGCTGTAATTTTCGCCTTTATATTAATCAAGAGAGAAAGATGTAGTTTTTACTTTAACAATGTGATGTAGTTTTAATTAAATTAAACAATTGTTTTCGCCTTAACCTTTCTTCCTTGTTTTCGCCTCCACTTATGTTGGATAAAATGGTCACGTAATTTTGTTTTCATAATAAAATTCATGATGATCTATGTGAATAATATTGATATTACCTAATTGAGTTTTGGCGAAAATCAAACTTCTCAAATCCTAGTTAATAATTTCCACTAATTACGTTGACGGTTCTAACGCCGCTTACCAAAAATGAACGCAATTTAGGGCTGGTGTAAAATCGGCTGATAAGGTACTATAAAAAAGTATTTTTGTTGCTTATTTGAAAACATAGTTAGGAAAGTTTCTCACATTTTGTCGACTTCTCTAGGGTTGCTCATATACTGTTTTTTTGTAAGAATACGTATATTCCTTTGGCTTGGCACCTCATCTGCCCTGTGCTAAGACTTATATAAATACTAGACAGGACGCATAGCATTTCGCTTCGTGTGAAGATGCGTTTTGGACATATGACGTTACATTTTGTTTACAAAATTCCATAGCGATTTTGAGACGCCCTTAAATTGCTTTCCTTTTTGGTAAGAGTCTGCTGTGTCCAGGTCTACGTCAAACAAGGAAAAAATGGCAACGCTTTTTTGAACATATGTCCGGTCCAGTCTATGACCATGTGGGGGTTCGTCTGATGAATATTATTGAAATCTTTTCTTTAAAGATGGGAGTATGTGGGCAAAGTTTTTGAAACGAATTACAGAACAGTTTACTCGCTTCTCGCTCTTCCCTCGTTTATCCGACATAGAATGGAGGATTATGAATAACATCCATTTTCATAACAGTTAATATATTAGAAATTCCCTGCCAAGTTAATCTACTTTCATTTAATAACTAAACTAACGCTATATACGTTCTAAGAGCTATATAAATTGAATAAATTTCTGTAGTTTTCATTTACCAAGTAAATTCTTATACAAATAGTTAACGTAGAAATATACAATTAATATACAAATATATGCTGTAGTATATGCAGTTAATATACAAATTCAGTTCACTCCCGATAACTCGAACGAATACCCGCAAATTCAAACAACTTAATAGGTCGAGCTTTTTTCTTGGTCGCTTGAACCTTTAACCCATTTTCAGGTTAAAAAACCTCCATAACATGAACACTCAGAAACTTGAATCTCGGTACGTTGATCTTTTTTCTCAGTCCGTAAGATGAAATTCTCTGGATAGCTCGAGGTTTTCCGTTTCATTTCGATTTGTTTCAAAAATATATTTTAATTTTTGAACGAAAATTTGAATCTGAAAATTGTGAATGAAAAAGAAGTTTTTCCTTCAAAAGTGTTGAAAAAGATGAAAGAGTTTAAGAATCTCCCAACAAATGCCATTTTTCTTGCTTAACTTAACTTTTTGAAAATTGGAACTCTCGATGTCAAACATTTTTCTAGGTACCGTGAATTACCAAGTTATCGAGAGTCAACTGAACTGTATTATAAATGCCATAAATTTTGGAAATGGAACCAAAGTGGAGGTTTCCCGAGAGGGCATTTTGTTAAAATCGTCAAATAAAAAGACGTCAGTATTATACTTTACAAACCGAACTAATAAAGGAAACCGATGAGTACATGCTAGTGATTAACCTTATAAAAAACCCTAAAAGTTAGTTTCACAGCCCTGTCGGCGTTATAACGGTGATGATGTCAAAATGACGTTAAAATGGCTCCCTTCATATATAGACAGTCCTTAACTAATTAACTTTACAAATTAAGTCGCTGAAGTAAAGTTAAAAAAAAATCTCAAAATTTCTGAATGAAATACATCAATTGCAATGACATTTTCAACGCTCAATAAAACATTTCAGTCGAAAAATTATTTTCCTGAAAAACTAATTGGTTTGTTTTTTATCATTTTTAAAATTGAGTGCATTGACTATTATTTTTACGAAACGTTCCAACTCACCAAACCTGGTCCACTAGAAAATGACTTCGACAAAAGAAAATGACTGACTTTTTTTCCAGGACTTGAATCTCGTATTAGGGCTTGTACAGGGTAAATAAACTAGCAAAGAAGTGCAATTCCTTTTCGAAAGTTATATGGTTATATCACTTGTTGAAAAACGCGTCATGAATATAAATCGAAAAGAGTCCACGATAGATATGCTGACGAACTATTGCCTTAAAGACAATATTGTACGAGTCTTTTCTGAGGTTTCCGGTTTCCGTGTAAAACAAATCCGAGCGACAGATAATTGCCATTCCATTTAACTACTCTAAAAATAGATCAAATAACGAAACCTTATATGAAAGTGATCTGAGTTTTAGGGAAAGTAACATGAAAAAGGTCAAAACATTTTGTTTGACATTCCCTCTCGAAAAAAAATAGCCAGAAATAGAATTTACCTATGAACAGATACAAAAGGGAAGTATTTTACGTGATAAAATAAAGTATCATTTCACTGTCTTGTCATTATAAGACAACTCGAAAATGGATTAATTTGAGGAGCTGATGTCTGACAGCTATTACAAGTTTGACTTACAGATAATCGTCTAGGAGGGAAATTAGCCGACTTGCCCGGTTACCAAAATACGGATGTAAAAAAGAAGGAAACAGACTTGATTCTAGTCTAAGATACCCTGAAATTCTTTCGATTTACAAGTATTCCCAAATAGCTTTGCAAAAAAGCCATTGGTGATTTCATTATGAGTGACTTTGGCTGTAAAGTAAAATTTGAGGAATATAACGCTTCTAATATTGAATACAGACAGGATTAAATAAGATAACATATTGTAAAAATATTTCATTCAAATGTCATGCACCCGAGAACCCAAGGGACGCGTATTATCGAAAAGTTTCTGGAGTAAAGTGAAGCATATTATCGCGCATAATCAACAAATAACATTTTAATAGAGCTTATTTAAAGGAAGGAGCGGTCACCATGGAAAGAATATTATAAAAATTTTACTTGCCATTCTTTGATGCCGATGTAATTAACAGGCTAATATAAAACTTCAACAATAATTGCTCGGTTAATTCATAACAAATTCTTCCGCCTCTAAAAAGAAATTTAAATATGAAGATTTGTTAGTGAATAACAACGAATTGGATAGTAAGTTTTTTAAGAAAAAAAGCAAAAAAGGATCTGAGAATGTTCTGAGGGAACTGCAGGGTGTCTAGTGATTTACTGAAATCAAATTCAGGGTCATTCAGGGTTATTTTACCAATTTTTTGTAACGTTTCAGGGTTTTTTCACCTTTTTCAGGGTCCTTATATAAAGCAAAAAAGTTTGAGCACAAATAATGGGATAAATCAACAAAAAATGTGCAACAGTTCCTTTTCAAAACGTGTAGATATTGAAAAGTACTGTATATAGTAACTTATCTTAACATAGTGGAGGGTGTTTGAAGCCCCGCTAAAACAATTAAATCTCCAAAAGTAGAATCAACGCCTAAATTTCAACTGAATAGGTACTACCACCAAAAAGGCTCCTTTCTGGAATCTTAAATTTCCATATAAATATGATAACAAGCCTTAGAATGTACGAATAAACGGAATAATATCTGAAGTTGATAAACAGGTTATTTAATATAAACGTTTCACTTTCACAAATTTGGCTTAAAATGCTCAGAACCATTTCAGGTATATTGGTACCAAGTTTGGTCACGAAAGGCAAAGTACAGGTGAAGTTATGGTATTTATCCCCTGTTTTAAAAACGGAAAGTTCAATACGGATAAGGCCACGATTATTGGAGTGCTTCCTACAGAAAATTATCTGATATTTTATAATTGGTTTTTCCTAGAGCCAAAGGGAATCTTCTATTTTGATGGTTATTTCGATGGTTAAATCTTCGATGGTTATTACCATATTTCAATCTCACACCACCCAAATTATATATATATAGATCTTACTGCATTAACTATATTAATCGTAAAAGTAGGGATTCCCTTTCCGTCCCTACAGCCCATGGACATGATATTTACACTTAATATATATCATAATAAAACAAAACTTTCACAAGAAAGTAAAACAAAAATAATACAAATAACGAAGTGATTTAAGGTCATCTTAAATAAAACTTCAAACATTGTAAAGTAAAAAAAATTTCGATTTCTTCAGGGTTTTAAAGGTTTTTTGGGGCCACCTAAATGAATTCAAGGCCACAGGACTATTTTTCAAAAGGGTCTTATAAACTATATCTTGGCATTGTAAAAATGTGATAAAAATTCGATTTTCTTTGGCAAATTTTCCTCAATAGATTAATACTAAATAGACTAATACTAAAATTTACCAATTTCATAACAAATGCAAAATATTTTGAAATTAAGAAAAAGATTTTTTATTTCGTTAAATTTCGCAAATAACTGGCATGTCAGGCCCTCGATATCAAGGCCAATGATAAAACTAAACTGTAAAAAGCAAACAAACGCACACTGGATTATAAGATATATCTTATTTTCATATCTCAATTACAGTATGTCACTTTGTATGTTAATTCGGAAATTCGACTGCAAATTGGCATCCCTATGCTTAAAAGTCTGGAAAAAACGATCTAAAATTTATCGAAACAGACAAATAAGGTCAAAGTCTTACAATGATTTTGATTGTGGCTAGTTGATGACTTTCCTTTTGAGATATTTTATTCACATTCAAGATGCAAGGATGACACGTCTTCTCGAAAAATTCGTCCAACAATTCCAATGAACAAAACGATCAACCTTTCGTTCATCCACGAAGAAAATGTTGGTAGTATCAAATGCTGATAAATCATGAAATATTGTAAGCATATATAATTAACATCCACAAAATTGCAAATAACTTAAAGGAGTAAATGAAAAAAATACCTGTAAATGACAATTCTTGTTTGGTTTATTTTGTAAAGGAATAACGTCTTTGCTCACAAGTTTCTCAACTTGCTTCAAATCAAGATTGAGGAAATATGTCTTAACATGAAAAATAACCTGCATACTGGGTATATCGAATGATTAAAGCCTACTAATTACGTCTTAGCGGGACACTTCACCAGTAATTGGTTTGCGCTTTTGCTCATAAAGGATTTGGCCACCTGGTTTTTGTCGGATGGTTGCAACGTAGGCCTTGCGGTCTGCTTTTTGTTTAGCGAGGTTTTGGCAAAGTTGATCGTTTTCCTGCACGTGTTGTGTTTTCGGGTTTTGTCTTTGGGTTTGGAAGTCGTTGTTTGTATTGTCTTTTGGTGAAAAGAAGTTGTGCTGGAGGTTATCCGGTTGTTTAGTGCGTTTTTGCTTTGTAAGATCTTAGATCATATCTCGATTCTCGAATGCCAAATACTTCAGAAAATGGTCGACTGTGCTGTCGGTCTAGGGTGCGTATGGTATTACCTTGGAGTGTAAGTTGAAAGGGGCTCCCTTTTCTTGATCGAATTTATATAATATGCCAAAGTAGGACATTATTTGTCCATGGCCGGAATGACTGCCATGACTGCAGCTCTTTACTGTTGGATATCTGGAGTATAGACACTGCACCTCGAGGATGTGTTCTTTGCTTGATGGTGGCCCAAATATATCTGCTCTTAGATGCTCCAAGGACCGTCAAATTGGCCATCTTGATAGGTTCTCGTTGTTTGGTTGTGACGACTTGACATGCAAGACTATCACTACTGTTTCACCTGTTTGTCAGACTCGTTGATATGCGTATTACTTTGTTTTCACTTGCCCTGATGGTGGCCATGGGAGGGTTTGACGACCCTTCGGTGGCTTGCAGTGTGCATGGAATTAAAATCGTGTTTTCTGGTAAGACCAATTCATCAGATATGTCAGAATTTCTTTGAAGATATGTTGGTATTATGGCGGTGATGGTTGGTCCTTTTTTTGAAGAAAAACTTTGATAATGGCATTTTTTAACTTTTGTAATATCTTATCGTCTTTGGATTCCTTTCTTATTTCTTAGACGGTCACGGCTGATGGTAGATATGTGTTGATAATTACGTTGATGAAGCTTTCCTCATAATGGTTTTTTTTTTTACCCAACGGTGTGCAGTGAGAGGTAGTGTCTGCAGAGTTTCTAGCGTCACCTTGGTCGTATTTGAGATCGTAATTGTACCTCTGCAGGAGGATCTTGTGCTTCAAAACACGTTGTGGCAAGAAGCTGGGATAGGAAGAATAGATGGACATGACCAACTTGTGTTTAATGATGGTGGTTAATTCCGAGAGGCTGTAGAAGTATATGTGAATTTTAAGAGTGCTAGACTCAATAACTGCTCTTTTGATTCCTCAAGTTCACCTAGGATAGGGTCGAGTTGTGCTCTTTCTGGAAAGGGTATCTTACGCCGTGGCTATATGATTGGTACGTACAATGTTGTGGTGGATAAGTAAATGTACTTGTCTGTACTTGTGCTTGTCAATATTTACCTTGAAAACTGTCTGAAAAATTCCTTTAATGGCTCGTTGTTTGTTTGAAATTTTCTCGAGGCACAGCCGACTTGTCTCTAGTGGCGTTAAGTGATTTGTCATTTCTGTGTATTCCATATTTTTTACATTTTCTGTAGAAATGGCATGTGCAGCTACAGGTGTATCGGTATTGCAAGTTTTGTGGACATTATACGGATAAGGATTTGTTCGCTGTTCACATTGATGCGCAGGATGTTCAGATTAAAGGCAGTGTCTTTCCTATTGAGTATTCTTTCGTTGGAAACGTATATTTTCCTCTCAGTTAATGTTTTTTTGCTCGAAATATGGTATTGAGCTGTCGACTACTGATGATAGTATAGGCCAGCCACAGGGCTCCAATCTGGCCTTAGGTGCTTCAACGGCAGGCTTAGGAGACTATTTGTGATAGGTATCAGCTGATATAATGTCGACTTATGCTGCTGAGTCAACATTCATTGCTTTTTCTTGTGCGTTGATTGTTAGCGTTCATTAGTATTTTGATATTCTTTTGTATTTCGCGCTTTTTTATGTTCTTGATATACTCTGCATGTTTCTTTGGGTCGCAGTTCCTGTACTTCTCATATTTTTTCGAAATTACCCTTTTTCAGGGTGATCGCACAAAGCAATTTTGTGGCCGCATTGCAGACGTTGTGTAGTTGTTGTTCTCTTCAATATCGACAGATATAGTTTTTCTGAACAGTTTCATTGTAGGAAGGATCTTAAGCGGCGATGACCAAAGGTTTATGTTGCTCGTTTTTTCTCTTGCAATGCCGCATCTATACTGGAGAGTGGAGAGTACGTCTGTGAAGGATTCACTAGTAAAGAATCTACGTCCAATTTCGCCACTTCTAGCAATTATGCGGTGAACACCAGATTGGCTAGGTCTTTCTGAATGAATGCCATTAATAGTGTCTCAGAGCAGGTATTCAGGTTTATTACATGCTTGATGGACTCATGGCCTAGAAATCGCAATTTTTTACCATACTACACAGTCAAGAAAGTCTCTGCTGGAGGAGTGAGTGTAGGACAGATTCTATAGACATGCTGTCTTCCTATGGCCAGCAGTGTTGTCCTTCCATTGGAGGTGCGTCAGGTGGATCTGCTACTCCTTCAAAAGAAAAACAAAGCTCAAAATTTAAACATTACTTCCTAAATCGAGTAAGAAATGGCGGTTGTAGGAGGGTATTCCAGACACATTAGAAGGAAACCCCTTGCAATTAGCTTCGCCTACTCGGTAATAGCAAATGGCAAATACCAGTAGCAGCGACTGTTAGAAGATCGTTGTAGTTGGTTTGCAAAAAGTTGCTTGTTCCATGTATATCAGATTATTTTATCAGTAATTCCATAATGACTGCAAACTATACATTTAGCTTCTTTAATTTTCTTCCTCAACCAATGTAGCATCAGGTAAAAATAATTAGTGGTAACAGGAGAAGAAAATGACGCATGTGTTTGTTAGTACCTCGAAACCAAAAATATCTTTGCTTCGTTGATGACAAATATACCATTAAATATTAATTCTCTCTTTTTTAAAAAAAAATAGGTTTTCCTTGACATTAAGAATAGTCTTCATGCCGGCAATACTAGTTAATTTCTTTTTTTAATGGATTGTGGTAACATTAAATGTCATTGTAGACATTTAGGTAGACGATGGATTTTGAGTTTTCAAATGAAATCTATAAGTACATCATTTCCTATTTAGTTATGAATATTCTTGATCAGTCATAATTATTGCTTAGGAGTGCTCAAAGGTATGTTTCTCTCGACATTAAAAATAGTTTTGACAGTTAAAACAGCTAATGTGTTTTTTGGATAATACATTGTGATAACATTATGTGCCGTTGTAGATATTCAGGTAGATGATACAAGGATCCAATCTTGGAATGAAATTGATAAGTGAACCCTTTGCTATCTGATTATGAATGCTCTGGATTAGTCATAAATGTTGCTACGGAGTAGATTGTCCTGGCATTAAGTATAATCTTCATGCTTACAACAGTTTAGGCGTTGTTTGGATAACAGATTCTGGTAACCTTATGTGTGCAATTATAGATTTTTAGATAGATTATAAGGATTTAATCTTGCAATAAGAATTACTACTGATTACATCATTTTTCATCTACTTGTTATTAATACTCTCGACTAGTCATAAATCTTGATGAGTGGTATTCAGGAGTAAATTCTTTTGACATTAATAATGTCAAAAGTGAGCATTATGGTCTTTATGCTCACAGCATATGACGTGTTCCTAGGATTATAGGTTGTGGTAGTGTTATGCATGTCAATGTAGATATCGATAGTAGCTCAAAAGGTTGGAATCTTAGAATGAAATTGATAGCAATTTTCTATCTGATCATGAAAAGTAGCAAAAGAAAAGCTGCCAAGTAGATTCTGTTTCCCTTAAGTATAATCTTCATGCCTACTTGATTAGGCATATAATGTTGTTGAGAGGTAGATTCTGTTGACATTAAGCCTAATTTTTCTGCCTATTTGATTAGTCATATAATGTTGTTGAGCAGTAAATTCTCTTGACAGTAAGCATCTTCGTCAAGTCCAGTTTATTAGTTACATATATTATTCATGAGAAGATTCTGTTCTCATTAAGTATAATCTTCATGTCCAGTTGACTAGTCATATATCTAGTTGAGGAGTGGATTCTGTTGACATTAAGTATAATCTTCATGCCCAGTTGATCAGTCATATATATTATTGATGAGTAGATTCTGTTGCCAGTAAGAATAATCTTCATGTCAACATGATTATTCACCTATGTTCCTGCGGAGTAGATTCTGTTGGCATTGAGTATAATCTTCACGTCCAGTTGATTAGGCATATAATGTTGTTGAGGAGTAGATTCTGCTGACATTAACCTAATCTTTCTGTCACCTTGATTAGTCATATATTTTGTTGCGGAGTAGATTCTGTTAACAGTAAGTATAATCTTCATATGTCCAGTTGCTTAATCATATATGTCATTGATGAGTAGATTCTGTTGAAATGAATTATATTCTTCATGCCTTCTTCATTAGTCATTATCTTGCTGGGGAGAAGATTCTGTTGACATTAAGTATAATCTTCATGTCCAGTTGATTAGGCATATATTGTTGTTGAGGAGTAGATTCTATTGACATTCCGCCTAATCTTTCTGTGACCTTGATTAGTCATATATTTTGTTGAGGAGTAGATTCTGTTAACAGTAAGTATAATCTTCATGTCCACTTGATTAGTCATATATGTTGTTGAGGACTAGATTCTGCTGTCATTAAGTATAATCTTTATGTCCAGTAGATTCTGTTGACATTAAGTGTAATCTTCATATCCAGTTGATTAGTCGTATATGCTGCTGAGAAGTAGATTCTGTTGACATAAAGTACCATCTTCATGTCCAGTTGATTAGTCATATATTCGGTTCAGGAGTAGATGCTGTTGACATTAAGTATAATCTTCATGTCTACTTGATTATTGAATTATTTTGTTGATGCGTAAATTCTCTTGAGATAAATAATTGTCTTTATGCTTACAACATATCACATCTTCTTTGGATGATAGGTTGCGGTATAATTGTGTGCCATTGTTGAAATTTAGGTAAAGGATGGGCTTCCAATCTTGGAATGGAAGTACCAAGTGTATCACTTTATAGATATGAGGTTATTAATATTCTTCATTCGTCAAGCTCTTTTGCCGAAGAGTGCTGTGGAGTAGATTTCTCTTGACATTAAAAATAGTCATGATGGTTAGAACAGTTGACTTGTTCGTTGAATAATAGATTTTGGTAAGATTATGCACCATTGTAGAAATTTATATATGAAAAAGTGTGAAATCTTGGAATGAAATTGCGAAGTGTACCCATTGTTATCTGGTTATAGATATTCTTGATTTATGAGAACTATTGAGGAGTGATGAGGAGATTTCACTTGCCATTAAGAGCAGTTTTCATGCTTACAACACTTCACTTATTCTTTTGATAATAGATTGTGGTAATATCATTTGCAATTGTTTTATGCTGCTACCTTGAACTTTAAATCTATTTGAACAATATAATTATTGGCATCCATTGGTTTTATGTATTGATTTTGAGTTATGAAGAATAGAATTGGTTCCTTCTTTGCATTATCATTTTGATTGCGAGTAATCATGTCCATTTAGTTTGGCCAACAGAAAGAATGTTTGGGGTCGGAGAGAGTCATAGTATTATAGGGATAGTTGATCATTTGAAATAGTTGAAATATTGTTGACCATTTGTAGCTGAAAAGGTAGGAATCTTGCAATGATATTGATAAGTGAGCCATTTTCTATCTGATAATGAATATTTTTGATGTCTCATAAGTGTAGCTGCCAAGTAAATTCTGTTTTCATTAAGTATAATCTTCATGTCTACTTGATTATTCAAAGATACTGTTGGAGAGTAGATTCTGCTGAAAATAAGTATAATTATCACGCCTACTTGTTTAGGCATATCTGTTTTTGAGGTTAACATTAAGTATAATCTTCATGGCTATTTGATTATTCAAATACGTTGCTGAGGAGTAGATTCTGTTGACAGTACGTATAATCTTCATTTCCAGTTGATTAGTTATATATGTTGTTGAGCAGTAGATTCTGATGTCATTAGGTATAATCTCCACGTCCAGTTGATTAGTCATATATGCGGTTCAGGAGTAGATTCTGTTGACATTAAGTATAATCTTCATGTCTACTTGATTATTAAATTATTTTGTTGAGGAGTAAATTCTCTTGAGATTAATAATTGTCTTTTTGCTTACAACATATCACATCTTCTTTGGATGATAGGTTGCGGTATGATTGTGTGCCATTGTTGAAATATAGGTAGAGGATGGGCTTCCAATCTTGGAATGGAAGAACCAAGTGTATCACTTTATAGATATGAGGTTATTAGTATTCATAATTCGTCAAGCTCTTTTGCCGAGGAGTGCTGTGGAGTAGACTCTGTTTTCATTAAGTATAATCTTCATGTCTATTTGATTATTCAAATACACTGTTGGGGAGTAGATTCTGTTGAAAATAAGTATAATTATCACGCCTACTTGATTAGGGATATATGTTGCTCAGGAGTAGTTTCTCTTCTCATTAAGTATAATCTTCATGGCTATTTGATTATTCAAATACATTGCTGAGGAGTAGATTCTGTTGACAGTAAGCATAATCTTCATGTATTTCAAATATAATGTTGTGGGGTAAATTCTGTTGACATTAAGAATAATCTTCGCGTAATTCAAATATAATGTTGTGGAGAAAATTCTGTTGACATTAAGAATAATCTTCATATCTACTTGATTATTCAAATATGTATGATGTTGAGGAGTAGATTCTGTTGACAGTAAATATAATCTTCATGTCCAGATGATTAGTCATATATGTAGTTGAGGAGTACATTCTGTTGACATGAAGAATAATTTTCATGCCTACTTCATGATTCTGTTTAGATTAAGTACAATATTTAAGTCTAAATACTTAGTCATATATGTTGTTGAGGACTAGATTCTGTTGAGATAAAGTACAATCTTCATGTCTACATGATTATTCAAATATGTTGTGACGAGAAGGTTCTGTTAACAGTAAGTATAATATTCATGTCCAGTTGATTAGCCATATCTGTTATTGAGGAGCAGATTCTGCTGTCATAAAGGATAATCTTCATGTCGATTTCATTCTTCAAATATGATGTTGAGGAGTAGATTCTGTTAACAGTGAGTATAATCTTCATGCCCAGATGATTAGTCATATATGTGGTTGAGGAGTAGATTCAGTTGACAGTAAGTATAATCTTCATGTCTAGTTGAGTAGTCATGTATGTTGTTGAGGAGTAGATTCTGTTGACATTAAGTACAATCTTCATGTCCAGATGATTAGTCATATATGTGAATGAGGAGTAGATTCAGTTGACAGTAAGTATAATCTTCATGTCTACTTGATTATTCAAATATGTCGCTGAGGAGTAGATCCTGTTGACAGAAAGTATAATCCTCATGTTGGCATGAATTGGTTTTACATATTGATTTTGAGTTATCAAGAATAGAACTGGTTCCTTCTTTGCGTTATCACTTTAATTGCCAGCGACCATGTCCATACAGCTTGGCCAATAAAAAGTATGTTTTGGGTCGGAGAAAGTCTGAGTATTACAAAAATAGTTGACCATTTCAAATAGTTGAAATATTGTTGGCCCTTTGTAGCCGAAAATGTTAGGAATCTTGCAATGATATTGATAAGTGAGCCATTTTCTATCTGATAATGAATATTTTTGATGTTTCATAAATGTGGCTGCAAAGTAGATTCTGTTTTCATTACGTATAATCTTCAAGTCTACTTGATAATTCAAAGCCATTGTTGGGGAGTAGATTCTGTTGAAAATAAGTATAATTATCACGCCTACTTGATTAGGCATGTTGCTCAGGAGTAGATCCTCTTCTCATTAAGTAAAAGCTTCATTTCCACTCGATTAATCATATAAGCTTTTAATTTTAACATTAAGTATAATCTTCATGGTTATTTGATTATTCAAATACGTTGCTTAGCAGTAGATTCTGTTGACAGATAGTATTCACTTCATGTAATTCAAATATAATATTGTGAAGTAAATTCTGTTGACATTAAGAATAATCTTCATGTCTAATTGATTATTCAAATATCTATGATGTTGAGGAGTAGATTCTGTTGACAGTAAATATCATCTTCATGTCAAGATGATTAGTGATATATGTTGTTGAGGAGAAGATTCTGTTGAGATAAAGTACAATCTTCCTGTCTACTTGATTATTCAAATATGTTGTGACAAGAAGGTTCTGTTGATAGTAAGTATAATATTCATGTCCAGTTGAGTAGCCATATATGTTGTTAAGGAGTATATTCTGTTCACAGTATGTATACTGTTCATGTCCAGTTGATTATTCAGATGTGTTGTTAGGGGGTAGATTCTTCTGTCATTAAGTATAATCTTCATGCCCAGTTAATTAGCCATATCTGTTGTTGAGGAACAGATTCTGCTGTCATTAAGTATAATCTTTATGTCGATTTGATTATTCAAATATGATGTTGAGGAGTAGATTCTGTTAACAGTGAGTATAATCTTCATGTCCAGATGATTAGTCATATATGTGGATGAGGAGTAGATTCAGTTGACAGTAAGTATAATCTTCATG
>JANSTP010015906.1:0-15405 GCA_025330745.1 Cladonema radiatum
AGTAAAACAAGTTAAAAAAGCAATGGTTCCACGGACCAGAGTTTCTGTGGAAGGACAAAATTGATGTACGTAAAAACAAATTCAATGCGAGTGACGACAATGAAGAGTTAAAAACAACAAAGGAAGTAAACGCGATTGCATTACACGAAACGCTTATAGATCACCTCGCTGAAAGGACCAATAGTTGGGAGAAAGTAATTGGTATCATGACATGAGTACAGATGCTTATCAACAACCTGAAATTGAAAGTAAAGAATAAAAGAGAAGGAGACAAGTCTATCCCAATCGTCGAAGTGAATATTGAGATGAGAACTCGAGCAGTTTCATAATTTTCTCTATTCAAGTGCTCTGGTATCAAGGAATTAGAAAAGGATTCGCTTTATGAGGAAAGTATGCCAATAGAAGGAATGAGAGTCGGCGAAGCAATGATTTGGCTTAGAGTAAATCTCTAAATAAAAAGATGTGCTGTATGTAAGGAGTCATTTGGCCCCACAAAAAAACTTGTGGATCTAGTAGTTGTACAAAAAAGGTTGTGTCGAAAATTTAGAACTAAACTGACCAATAACGATATGGTAATTGGGGAATCACACTACAATTTATCAAAAAGCTGCTTATCAAAAGCGAAAATTCCAATGAGAGACATAATAGTTCTATAGCATCTTCGCAAAGTAGAAGAGTAAGAATTTTTACTGAGTCTGGAATTACGTCAGATCGCCGGACGATCTAATAGCAAATTAAGTTCAATGCGATATATTTGAAAAAAAAATCTTCTTCGAGTCTAATGTCTGTGTTAGATTGTTTTTCTTTCAATTTGCAATTCAAAGATCAGAATCTAAGTGAACGCTTAATTCTCGACGTATTATATCCACCATGATTTCCTGACACGCACTTCCGTTGCAATTGTCTGAACTGAAACTGATTAGTCGTTGTTTATGTACAAAGCGTAAGAAAAAATATTCTTACGAAAGTAATTTTATTATAAGATTATGCAATATTTAATTCGAATTAAGATTAAGGCTGTACTATAGATACGCTGAATGCTGAAGCTGCTGGAAGCTGTATTTCAGATCTGTTACGTTAGCATCTTCTTCAAACCTTGCCTATTGTAGCTATTGTTAACGTCTAGCTATTACGTGTTTTGTAGTGCTCCTCTTTGTCTCTATTTTATTGTTTCTGATTTTCTTCCCTTCAGCCTTCTATACTGTTCCTATTAGGCTAAATTTGTTTGTATGCCTATATTGCAAATCTATCTATCTTGAAGTGGAAACTTATCATATTTGAAACAGCACTTTTATCTCGTAAACATTCTCTTGATTCTATGTCCTAGACATATGAATACGGTAAAAATAATTTTAACAAAACGAATGACATCCCTTCCAATAAGCTATTAACAAATCAAAATTGATTCTTTATTTTCATTGCTTTCTTAAGGGCTAATTTCCATTACTCGATTTTCATCGCTCGCTCGTTTAAAAAGAGCTCATTGACGTCATGCGCCTGCACAGATGATAGAAAAAACCGCTGAACCTTTGCTCCCCATCGATGAAAAACAGCTGGATTGAAGTTCAAAAATTTCAACTTTTTTTCTTCACTCCTAAGGGGATCACAACTTCAACAAATGAAATTTCGTTTTTTTTTTTCGCTGAATTAGCACAAAAATAAAGAGATACACATGGTGAAAGCATTGGTAACTTCCCACAGTAGCAACAAAACTTCAAATATATTTTTTGCTTACCATAGCACATAAATGAATTTACTACTATGAATGGTAGTAGTTTTCACCTGGAAGAAGAAAACTCTTATGCAAACGACTTTCAAGGATTTAGAAGGAGAGTTGACCTCTTCTTGCATTATTTTTGCTAACGCTAGAAGAAATTCACAGATACAACAACATCATTTACTGGCTGCATCCACAGCCAGCCTTGGGATGCCTCCACAGTACTTGTAACAGTTTCAAATTCCAGTTGAACAAAACTAAAGAAACATTCCAAGAGTTAGTTCTCAATACCGTTCACCTGATGCGTTACCAATTCAAGGAGAAGAAGAAGAAGTGCACTCAAATAGCACAACATATTCAAACCAAAACGAAGAAAGCAATTTTGATGAAACTGAAGGGACAAGATACATTAGCCATAACATAGCATTACTGAACTAAATGAGATCACAAAGAATTAATTCAAACACACCAAGCCAGCAGACCCAATCACAATCAACAGAAAATACTGAAATTGATAACTCTAGTGAATTAGAAATTGAAAATATTGATAAAGAAGTATTGATAGAACTTGTACGCAAATATCCTTGCATATGGGATTTGCAATCACCTGCTTATAACGACAGTACAAGAAGATCATTATTTTTAGTAAGTCTATTTAAAATTTTGGCAAAAGTCGTGCATTTTGTTACTTACTTGTATTTTTTGTACTTAAAATTATAATACATACACTCGAGTTTTATTACCGTTTTACATTTCAGTTACTGAACTGAAGAAACCTTGGAAAAATCTTAGAGAGGCATATTTCAAATGCCTTACGAAAAGAGCTCAAAATTCGAGATCCGGATCTAAGGTCGCAAAATTGGCAACATGTAGATTTTTCGAATATTTAACCTTCATCAGTGATACCCCCAGCAAACATGGGAATGTTGATGTAGAAGGTAATGTACAAATCCCTGTATCAAGTCAACCGTCCATTGACAATGCCAAATCACCAAAGTCAGTCATTTCAAGGAACCCCTACCTGTAGCAATAATGCAACGTCAACAAAAAAATCACTTGCACTTCATAAAAGAAAGCAACAGCCAGATGATACTTTTTGATGAAATATTTTGAGAAAGTTAACAAGCAGATTCTCGAAACAAGCCAAAAAGAAAATGAGAGTTCCAACCTTTTATCTTGTAAAAGCTTTGTAGAATTGATGGATGGGTAAACACCAGAGGAAAACATTGAAGCAAGAATCAAGATACAACAAGTTTTACTTAATCTTAAACGTAAAAATAACTGAACTGTAAAACTTTATTTAATATAGAATATATATTGAAAGAGAAAATTTGTTGTATTTAGTGAAGTGTACACTGTAAGTTTGTTATACATTCAAAATTCTAGTATGTTTTTCTGGGTTGATCATATCATTTAACCAAGGCACTGACCCCTCAGGAGAGTTGAAACAATCTTAAACTTTTCTCTTGCACCTTTGGCATCGTTCGTATAATTATTTGATCCTTGTCTCGAAATTGACTCTCATGGTATCTGATCAGTTCTCTCAAAACACATTGAATTGTTTATGTATTGCTCAAATTCCTTCTTCGCTCAAAAGTTATGCAAGGCAACAGAACTTTTTACCACGTTATTTACTGTCTCAACATGACTTATTATTTACCTTAAATCTTGATGATAGTATACCAAAAGAATTTTCAATGATTCTCCGTGCCCTTCAAATCTGATAGTTGTAAATGATTTCAGCTCTATTAAAGTGGTTGTTTCTAGAATATGGGCTTAACATGTTGCTTTTCATGGCAAAACCATCGTATGCTACCAAAACATACGGGAAGACTATATTCTGATCATATCCACATATGGGAGAGGGTCTTAGAAAATTTAATAAGTTATTATCGATACAGTAACCAAGGGTACTAGTGCCATAGATTTCACTATCACTTTTTCTGCCTGCCTCTCCAATATTCATTATCGTAAATTAGTGGCGTTAAAGAAAGCCAACAAGACAATACTGAAACACTTTTTATAGTTGAAATATAAAGAGCCGGTATTAGCCGGTGCCTTTATGTTAATATGTCAGCAATCTATGGTCGCAATACAATACGGAAAATCCCATTTCCAACCATTCAAATTCAGGGGCTATCTGCAACCATACTTCAGTGAAATTTGGGACGTCAAGGTATCCTTTTTCTGGAAGAATGTTCCAAATACAAACTGTTGTTTCTCTTATAATCCGATGTTATGTGGTAACCGGAACCTATGGTAAATTGTGCATCCCCTGCTGCGAGGTATCACACATAATCGCTCTTCAGGAGATGTGGTAGGTCGTCGTTTCGATGACTTTTTAACCAATGGACCAACCCATGAAAGCAGCTGCTCGAACCATCCAGGTGTCATTCTAAATTTCTTGAAAAAATACTCTGTGTCAAAAAGTGGCAAATCTTGGACCAGCATTTTGAATTCACCTTTCCTTTCTCTTTCCAGGAAAACGTGTCTGGCCAACTTTTTTTCAAATTGCCATTAACAACATTAATTTTTTCTTAAGTAGTAGTGGCTTATTATAAGCAGCCTTACTTTAAATTTGACGTGAAAAGTTAATGCTCGTATATTAGAACATCAATAGAAATCCAAAATGACCGCTCCCTAACACAATAACGGTCGCTTTTATAATCGAGCAGACGACAAGAGTTACTGCATGGAAATCCGCCTTAAGACTAATTTGCCATATCAGTATTAGATTAGTATTAGATTTTTTCAGTCACAATAACAAAAACAATTCGGTAATGTCAGTCAATGACGATATGAAATCTCAAGCATAGACTAAGGCCTTATAAACTCAATGGTACAAATCATACTGTTTAAAGGTAAATTATTACATGTTGGAAATATCAGTATTTTCGAGTGACGAATCGAGTTGTAAAATATTAACAACGAGTTGCAAGTTCAATTAAATCATAGAGTTTGTCTGGGAAAAATACGAGTTGGAAAAAGTTTGCGAGTTGCGAGTTAAAAATGGTTTTGAATCTAATAATTTTGTTAACTGCATGTTTTAGCAAGGAACTGACAACTAGATATAACAAAAATCATGGTGCTTTAAAACTAAGAAAGAATAAATATAGTCTGTTGAATCTACCTTCTCGTGACAGGAGTTTTAAAATAATACACAGTAAATTCACTTCCTGGCTTATGAAAAGCTGTACCAAATATAATTACCGTAATTTATTTTCAAAACTTTTAGGGTGGGTGCTTATTGGATTGGGAGTTTAATAGAGTGTGGATGTTTAGTAAAAACTAGTCTGAGTTGTATAAAAACTTTGAAGAAAAAATTTGTGAAGATTGAATTGAAGCATCAAAAGAAGGTTCACTATGAAGTTTTTTCTTAATTTTTGTTACAGCAGTCTCTCTGATTAGTAGACACTATAGCTGCAAAAAAATCTGTCCGCTAATTAGAGGTGTCTGCTTTTTAGAAAACTAACTATTCAGTTTGAAAAAAGCCATATATATCATGAAGAAAAATAAAGTCATTTTCTTTTGCTTTTGAATAAAATCTATAATGAAGGAGAGTATGTTTCGCGTATCTTGGTAAGTTTTTTTCCCATATATGATAGGCTCATTTTTGTGCAAACATGTTAAAACATGCTCAAACATTTGTTTGAGCATAATATCTGTTATAAATTATTCTGAAAGAAGTATGTGGGAGAGTAAATAATTTTTTAATAAATAAAAAATTAATTTGTATGTCCTTTTTCTAACTGTATTTTTAGGCTAAATTTATTGTCCAATCAAATTGCGGACATAGAGATATGATCTACAAGCTTTTTTATGACAACACACACGGCAGAAGAAAATATATGCTTGAAATTCTCGTTAAATATCGTCTTTTGGGGTCTTCGAAAACCTGAAAGCCAAGAAGAACTGAACGGCTGTAGCAATAAATAATTAAAGTAATAATATAAAGGGAGAAGTTTATAAACAAGATTTCTTTAGTCTTTAGGAAAATCTTAAAGAATTTGAAAGTTTTCTTGTGGTGTCTGGCAATTAGAAAAGAAAAATCTCCAAAAGGACCATAAGGTAAAATAATGCTTGACCGCTTTTTAGAAACTTTTTATGAGAGTGTGACTAGGATTTGTCAGCTGTAAAGAAATTTGTCTGTTTATTGGAGATGTCCGCTTTTTAGAGTGTCCGATAAATACAGAGATTACTGCATTTTTTCGTCTTTAGATTGTTGATAGAAGAGCATTGATTTTATTTTCTTTCTGTATTTGCTTGATTGAAAAAACTTCTACTTGTGCTTTTCTTCTTCTAATAAAAAAATGGGTAGTAACTCACTGAAATATACATGTTGTTGTTGTTGTTCAGTCAGTGTACTGCTCTAAGGAAAAATTTAGAAACAAAAAATTTCTGACTTATTACTTTATTGGAAGAAAATTTCGCATCATGAAAATTTGGCAGGCAATTTAATTTTGCGGCCTTCTTGACCAAAACTGCATTTTGCGACATTTTAATATCGCAGTTAAAGCAAAACTACAAAATTTGCAGCATTTCATTTTGCAGTTTGATCAAAAGTATGATTTTGTGGCACCTTAAATTTCTGTTTAATTTTATAAAATTGTAAATATGCCTAATGTTTAACGACGGTAGTTGAACGTTTTATGGTACAATAGAGAAGAAATTTCGATTTAATTTATATTTCCCCCAAAATCTGGATTTTTTCTTCATTTAAATTTTGCAATTTCCCAAAAAATAACTTTTTGCGGCATTTTACTTTTGCGGTTGGTCCTTAAATCCATTTTTCGCGGCATTTTAATTTCGCCGTTTTTATATCCCTACCGCATAACCGCGAAATTTTGTTGCCGAGATATTTTCTTGCAATAAAGTAGTTCATAGTTCATTTTTTGTTTTTTCTTTTTTTGTATTGCAAAAATCATTAAGTCTTTGCGTTAGCTCTACTAAACAGAAATCTTTAAAGGCGCTCTTTAGATTGCTATGGCATTTAAGTGTCCCCTTGCCTTCTTTGAAGTGTTTATTCTAGATCTTTTTGTATAATTAGTATTTTCATATACACTTTAAATTGTATTGATGACAAGTGCAAAATAAAATATCTATCTATCTATCTATCTATCTATCTATCTGAATGTCCCCTTCTGAGTATAGAAGGAAGATTGGCGTTTAATTAAATTTTTTTAAGTTTAAGAATGATCGTTTATTGTAGGGGGTATTTAAAAGAAAATGGGTATTTACTGGAGGATTTAGATTAAGCACGTACGTCAAGCAAGACTTTCTTAAAAGCATATAAAGAGCGAGTTATTTTCGAACTAATTTATTGTTGTAGCGAATAAATAATTGCTTTTAATTAAAGGGCATTCTGTTATGTTTTTATGACCTACTTTATTTACATTTACTGGCATCGGTAGGCAGTCCTCATAGGATAATACGTCTTTCAGAAGATTTCTGGGCTAGAATTTCATATGAACTATCATGGCACTACGTTCGTGAAGATTTGCAGCACTGCGACCATGATTCGACTTGTAACAATTAGGCTGCTACTGTAATGAAAACAAATCGGTAAAAACCGAGAAGAATTTCAAAAGGTCTGTGATGGGTTTTATAGACAGTCAACTCTCTATTTCGAATTTCTATTATTCAAATCTTTCTGTTATTCTGAAAATTTTATTCTCCCCTGAAGCTAGAAAATAGAGATTTATCATTCTCTTATTGATTGAACAAAAACTGAGGCTCACCAGAAGTTCGAATTACAAAGAGTGTATTGTATAAGAAAAATAATGATGAAATTACAGAGACGCAAATAACTTGACTTACTCCAGAAAAGTAATTTGATATATGTTCTGTAATTGTTTATAGGTCTGTTTTGTCCTCGTTTCCTTTTATAATAGATACCTTTAGCAAACACCTCGGGACAAATTTCAGACCAAAGAACATACAGACAGGGGAGTATATTTACTTAGGGGGGCTGCGAGATTTTAGCCCGAATAACTTATATCTTAAGGCAAATAAAAGAGCATCATGTAGTGGTGAAAGAAGCAATCCAAATTTATTATAGACTGCTCATACTTTACCACAGAGTTACGTTTTTTACCCCATTTTTAGCAAAAATATCGAAAAAAGCTTATGTTTTTGCCCGAACATTTTGAGAATTTTGCCCCAAAATTTCGATTTTTTACGAAAAGTGGGTGGGGGGAGGGGATCTGCAGCCCTCCCCCCCGGCTCCTGCGCCTATGCCGAATTTTCTTTCCAATTTCTCACCGTTGTCTTAAATTTGAAAACGCTCCTTCCTTTGTTATACGTTCTCCACGTAAAGGAGTTGGTCAAACATTGAAAATACCAAGAAAAAAATTGTGTGGATGAATGCCATGAAAAAACAACTGCTCCGAGAAGTTCTGTTATACAAACCGTATCAATACAAACCCCGGACATAAGTGGAAGGGTAGGGAAAAAACATTGTAGAAAGTTTATCTCTGAATTTTCTGGTTAAAGCTCTTGATCTTGTTGAGAGCATTTCACTTTGATCCAAGAAAGAAGGCAAATAGAATTGAAGCGTGAAGATAGGGCATCAGCGATCGAGGTACAGGAGACTGAAATTTAGATTGCTTTTGACGATATATTAGAGCGCAATAAAAGAATTTGAAAGCTTACATGGCACAGCTACTGCAGAGAGGAATAAAGAATTACAGCAATCCTGTGATGTTCGCTTAAATTTTATGGAATCAGTAAGTGAAACACGAAAAATGAAAATTGAACACGAAGAGGAGACACCAATTCAATCATCATCAATCTTAACCAGTAAACGATGCAGATCAGATCAGCAAATGATACGTTAGAATTCATTACAGAAATTGGAGAGAGCTGAGAAACTCAACACAAGCAAGAGACAGATATCGAACGAAAACAACTAGAATTTGAGCAAGAGAAGAACGAAAAAGAAATATGGAGGTGATCAATCAAAGGGACTTCAATAGAATGGTGTTAGCGCAAATTCAAGCTCAAAAAGAAGCTTCACAGCAACAAAATCAGCAATTGATGATGCTTATTTTCGCTTTAATTCAGTCGTTTCAACAGCAAAAATAAGTTCTAGCTGGTTTTTTTTTATTGAAGTTTTGTTCGTCACGATGTTTGTTAAACATATATAATGCTTTTCCAATGTCAATGAATACCAAAAATTTGACCTCTAATCTCCTTTATTTCCAAATCCCCATTCAACTGATTCTCTAAGAGCGCTCATTGCGCCATTAAGATCTATTTGCAATTGATTTAAATTAGCCCCTTTAAAAAGGCAAAGAAAATGGGTAGAATATGCAGATCTCCATATAGACACAAAGGCTCGCCAACGGAATTGAAACTGAGTACTTGCAAGCTATTTATCAGATTTGATTCTCTCAACATCGCAGCATTGTGTCTTTTCCTCCCCGTTGGACCAAAGAAATTTGCAATCATTCCATTCTGTGTGAGAACTGACTGGAATTTTAGCGTGTAAACTCTCTTATGCCCATTGCAGGTAGCATGTTGATCATGTGTTGGTCAACAAATTGACCTGACTTACCGTCAATATCTGACTTACCGTCAGATATCATATAAGAAGATCTGCACGAATAACCTAGTGCAGACCTTCAACTCCTGAAAACTTTAACCTGATTGCTATGACAATTTCGTTAGGTATTTCTAATGCTGTAACTAAGCATTCAATATTGGTCTTTGAAAATCTGAACTTGGCGATACATTCTTTATCACAGAATTTATCGGTGTCAAACTTGCTGTGCTTGAGAAGTAGTGCTGTTTCATTCAAGCTTAGAATATAATTTGCATACGCAAAAAGAATTCCGTCACGCATTTTTTACGAGATTTTATTTTTGTATTTCAATTTTATATTATTTTGTATTTTTTGATGTTTCAATACAAGGACTTCAAAAGTAACTTGCTAAAGTAACTAATGACAACAGAGACCTTCAGACCATGGGAATTGTAATTTACCGACGTCGTAAAATCTAACGCCTTTACTAAAGGTCTCTAATGACTATAGTCGGTATCGCCGTAGGTATGGAGGTTTGTTTCTTGAGGGGAATCTTTCGCAGTAATATTATCAAGATATTTACCAGTGGACAATGTTTTGGGTGAAAAATTCACTGACTTGAAATTTTCAAACACTATTTTAAAACCTTAAATGTTTCTGGATTTGTGGCTGCCTTAAAGCACAATTAGTTAGTAATATTATATTAGTTCTTGTGTTGAATAAAACTCAGGCTGCGTTGATGGGTAACTCGTATCCCTATCCGTAACTCGTAATATCAGAAATTAACTTGTAACTCGTAACTCGCCAACACACAACTGGCAAATTACCAAATCACCACTAGCCTGGTGTAGCCACGCTGTTTTTCTTTCACAACACTGCATTTAAAATAACGATGAAAAACAGCTTGAGGAATCCTAGAAGAAACATTCTATTCTCTTTTAGTTTACTTTAAAAACCAATCAGAATACAGCATTTTCAGAAAATTCGCTTGTATAAGGGGTTTTCCCATAACATAATTCATCAGCCAATTAGAATGCTTCCCTTGGATTTCTTTGGCAAACATGATAGAGTTTTTTCGCTTAGGATTCACTAAACCTTTTCTCTTTCTTGTTCTTATTTTGAAATCAAATTTCGAACGTATGTTGTCAGTAAAGGGAAAAGTGTTTAGCTACGCTAGACTAAATCACCACCAATCACCTTTTTTGTGTTAATCATAGTAAATCTTGTTGTGTATTGTATTTTGATGACCTTAAGAACTCTTAAACATGTAATATAGCCTTTATCACTAACTGGTAAAAGTCATACTGTTTAAAGTTCTAGAAAGTTAGAAAACATAAGAACAATTATTCTGTAGTTACTTAGATTGAAGTTTTCAGTATACAAATACGAAATCTATTTTTTGCAACTATAACAGTTTTAAAACACTTCACACAAAACAGTACAATCTAAACCATTAAGCTTTAAGTGTTAAAATTGAACAAAAGAATTGTCGATATCACTTTTTTTGAAGTCAAAATCTCCTTTTTTGGTTATCATGATAAAAGCTTGCGTAAAAGCATAATTATGAACTAAGACTCATTTTCTGCTAAAGAGATTCTTATCCAAAACTTATTGTCTAAAATGACGACTTATCTTGATATATGAGCAAATTTTTGAAAATATGACAGAGTCCGTCATGAATTGTCTATTACTAAATCTGTCATGACTTCTCTAGTACAAAAGTCGGTCATAACTTGTCTTTGTAATCACGTACATCATAGTCACGTGTCCATTGTATTATTTAAAGCTTATAAAATGGGTTTTTCATAGATTTTAGTCAGTCTTTGTTATCTTATATTATGGTATAGTTGTGTAAACAGATTCTTCTCGCTACAAATCAGCGCTATTCTATTACCCTGCTCAAGAATTTACAACATGGTCCACCGAGCCGGATGAGAAGACTTTATCCAATTCACATATCTAAATGCTGATATATCTACTACTGCTACTACAAACGTACTATTAATACTAATACTATGGAGAAAAAGAAGAAAATTGCAAATAACCTAGCTCAACAAAAAGCACTTATTGGAACTATTAAAAAACTTTGTCAAGATTTGCGGCAGCTGACACAACAAGATGTGGAAGACGAGTTAAAAATAAGAACAAACATGAGGCTAAAACTACAGGAAAATAAATCGAGAAAATAGATTATAGAGAAATAGAGAAATTTTACTAGAAAATACCGACGACCAGAAAGAGATAGAGAGATTAATTACAGAGACACTAGACGCTGAATCAATATATGAAAAACAAACTATTTTATCGCAAGAGTTTTTGAAATTGAAATTTGAAATACATACAGTTTCGTCAACGAATGAAGGACAGACCGCCAGTTCGTCGCAAAGTCATGATCTTGGCAGACTAAACTATTCAATTAAGTTGCCAAGATTCAAGATAATGAAGTTTGCTGGTCACCCTAATCATTAGCAATCATATTATGATTCCGTTGAAACAACAATTGACAAATAAAACATTAACTTAATCGAAAACTTTGCAATCTTATCTCACTGGTAATGCTCTTCAGGCGATAGAAGGGCTCTCATTGGCAAACAGCAATTATGACAAGGCATTAAGTTTGCTTCGCGAACGGTATGGAAATCTTCAGCTGATTATTTGTTGGCACGTGACAGAAGGAATGCAGTTACTTTTTGGTCGCGTTGAAGGCCATGTGCGTAATCTGGGGAGTCTTGGAATCGAAACTAAAGATTTTGGCTCGGTTATGGCTCCAATAATTATGGAAAAACCCCCAGACGAAATAAAAGTTACTTTAAGTCGGAACTATTTCGGATCTCAGAAAGCTTCTTAAGTCAATGAGAGGGGAAATTCGCATCAGAGAAACTTGTTTAGGGAAACCTAGTGATCATGGTAAGAGTGTTTTTAATAACCAAGAACTTGTGTCAGCTGCGTCCTTATTTACAAATCAAGGGAAATCCAGCAATCAGCATTAACTTAAATGTGTAGTTTGTAAAGAAAAACACGTGTCAGATAAGTGCCATGTCTTCACAGAACCAGGAGCTAGGAAGGAATTTTTGAAAAATACAAAGAAATGTTTTATGTGCTTGAGAGGCAGGCATAACTCGAGGGATTGTCAATCCAAAAAACATGCTACTATTGTACGGGTTTTCATAATTCGTGCCTTTGTGATTCAACAAACCTAAAATCCGTAACAGTGTTTCATCCTCAGCGAATTTTGTTCAAAAAAGTATGGCGTGCTTTTAGAGACCGCTGACATATTGCTCACTAATGAAAACAACACTAAGCGGGTGAAAATCAAAGCCCTTTTTGACAGTGGAGCCGAAAGGTCCTATATATTTCAGCGTGCGAAAAACATATTGAATGCTCAGTTACTGTCAAAAGAAAATTTAACTATCAATACACTTGCTAACAAAAAATCTTTGAGATCACTCGCAGATAAAATCAAAGTATTTGCTATAACTATTGAAGGCGAATCAATACCTATTCAGCTCTTTTCAATTCCTTTAAATTGTATGCCGCTCTATAACCAACCTGTCTCTTTTGCTAAGGAAAACTTTGCTCACCTTAAGAACCTAAAATGTGCGGATTCAGGGGGTATTTAGGAAAGTATTGACTTGTTTATAGATTCGGATTACTATTGGAGTTTTATAACTGGAAAGATCATTTTTAGAAATGCTTCAGAGCCAGTGCCATTGATTCTAAGTGTGGCTGGATTTTGAGTGGTGCTGTGTCTGGTTTTCTGAAAATAAAATTGGATTCGGTAATTTTGATTCGGAATAAAACGCATGTCCTTTTTAGCAAAAATTCTGATTCAAATCTTGATGATGAAGTTCAAACGTTTTGTGATTTGAAAACATTTGGTGTTCTGGAAAACGAACGGAGTGATTAAGAATTTTTGCCTGATTCGATCAAAAGGAATGAGTCTCAGCGTTTTGAAATGTCTTTACCATTTAAGGATTCTCATACAGTTTTACCGCATAACTATGAATTGTGTAAAGAAAGGTTTTTGAAACTTCGTGAGAGGTTGAAAGGGGACAAGGAATTGATGAAAAAGTATGATGATGCCTTTGCAGAGCAGCTTCATTCCCATGTTATCGAAAGGGTGTCGGAGGAAGGTCGGTTTGATGAATTTCATTATCTACCTCATCATCCAAATGTTCGCCAAGATAAAAACACTACTAATGTTCGCATTGTTTTTGATGGCTCCTGGAAGGGACCAAGCCTAAACGAATGTTAATTAAAGGAAGCCCAGTTAACTCCTCTACTAGTTGATATATTCTTAAGGTTTCGATTGTATCACATGGCTCTAGTGGCTGACATTGAAAAGGTCTTTCTCCGAATTTCTGTTTCAGAGCCAGATAGAGATTTTCTGCGTTTTTTATGGTTTGACGATGTTTTTGTCAAATAACCAGAGATGGTCAGATATAGATTTACTAGAGTCATTTATGGGGCCTCTTGCTCACCCTTCTTATGGAATACAACTATAAAGAAACACATGGAAAGTTTCTCCGACGACCAGGAATTTATTGAAAAAACACTAAACTCTTTTTATGTTGATGATTATCTTTCTCGCCTTTTCTCTGACAAAGAATGATTTCAGCAATTCAAAAAATTAAAACAAAGGTTTTTAGAGGGGTATTTCAATTTAAGAAAATGGCAAACAAATTTAGAGGGCTTATGAAAAGGTTTGAATGAGGTGCTCCCAGTTGATGAGAAGATAAGCCCCTTGAATGAGAAAGTTTTAAGATTAGCATGGGGTGACAAAAACCATGAGTTTTCAAGTAATCTTAAAGAGAACCTAAACTTAGCCCTTGAAGTTGAGCCAACAACACAAAATGTTTTGAAAATATTAGCATCTTTCACGATCCTCTCAGTGTAGTTCAACCATTCATTATTGAAATTCAAATCCTCTTTCAAGAAATTTGTAAAGAAAAAATTAACTGGGACACCGTTTTGTGAGCTAATTTATTGAACCAATAGAAAACAATTATTTCGAACGCATTTTCATTAGATGAAGTATTGTTCCCCAGGCGATATAACTGTTTTAAGAAATCGAATATCCAAAGAACTGAATTACATGGATTTTCAGATTCGAGTTTTCAAGCATATGGCTCATGTATTTATCTTAAAACTATTTCGAAAACTGGGGAGGGCAATGTTTCCTTAATAATCTGAAAGTCTCAGATAGCACCCTTAAAGCCAATGTCGATTCCCCGCTTAGAACTTCTAGCAATACTATTGACCTGTCGGCTATTAAAAACTACAAAAACTACCTTACAGAAAGAAATTGAGAATTCAGATTGCTACTTTTGAAGTGATTCTAAAATTGCCTTATCTTGGATAGACACTACTTCAAAAGAATTTAACACCTTTATTCAAAACCGAGTTAAGGAAATTCGCAAGCTTTGCAACATAAAAAACATGGGCTATTGTAAAGGACCAGAAAACCCTGCTGATCTAATTACCCGAAAAAAGTTTGCAATCTAAAACTTTGAACACAATAGAACTATGGTGACGTGGTTCTGAATTCATTTGTAAAAGATCCTTTGAGAGGCCTATAATTTTTTTCGATGAAAGTGAGTCATGTACAGTGGTTGAAGTAAAAAAGAAAATGTTTAATTTTTTTGCTAATGAAGTAGGACGTGATAGTCTTAATTTAAAAAAACTTTCTGACAATAGAGAATTTTAGTGAATTCAAGCGTCTCGTCAGAGTGCTCTCCTTCGTTTTGCACTTTATAAAAAATTTGAAGGCCAGTTTTAAAAATGAACCTCTAAACACTAACAGCTTTTTACTGGCTAAAAGTTAAAACATGCAGAGATTTTATTTGTATTAATTAAAGACAATCAAGCCTCGCTCTCTAATCACAACCCAAAATCTCTACAAAATATGAAACTATTCCAAAACAAAGATAGATTGCTCGTTTGTACAGGGACACTGGACAATACAAATCTTTCTGATCATGTTAAGTATCTTTATTTAATCCAGTTGAAACACCACTTAGCTTTATTGATTGTGCTATACATTTACCAACAAATAAAACGAAGTGGCTAGAGTTCTGGGTCCGGAACTCTAAATAAAAATTAGAGTTCCGGCCACGGATTCTCAATTTTTTTTTTCATGTTTCCGTCAGCAAGGCATGAGTGAACA
>JANSTP010016017.1:0-15401 GCA_025330745.1 Cladonema radiatum
GGGCGAATATTTGGCGAATGTTCGTTGAATACGCCGAATATTCGCTACATATTCGGCGAATATCTGATCGAATATATGATCAGTTCCCCTTTTTCGCGTCGGTTGACACATATGCACATGTCTGCTAAAAGAATTTCATTCACAAATCATAATCAATTGAAAAAAATTTTATTGATTAATAAGAACTATGGAAAAGTGATACCTTGTTGCAATGGCAGTCTCATGGATTGCTTAGATATCTAACAGTGGTCTGATGAGTCAAATCATTTTTCTTGCCTGTCATTTAGTCATGTGAGATTTTAGAATCAGGGAATTTCTTGAATTGCATTTGAATATAATAAAGTAGGATAAAGGCCAAACATCAGAGTTGTGGAAAAACTTTTAGTCAAATATCAACTTTTTTGAATTCACCTCCATGCACCTCTCAAAAGAGAGACCAGCCAAAGCTCTGAACCCATTTTTTTAAATAATCATTTAAAAATGTCTGTATTATTATTTTTAATTGTTCTCATGTCTGGACATGATTTAAAAGTTTGAATAATAAGATAAAAAAAAGTATGTAACGGAAAAGATCAAAAGGAAGACTTCAAATTTATTAGATATGCGTTTCGACATGAAGCTGTGTTTCATATTCAAGGTTGGTGATATAATATATGTCCTGCAGTGACACGTATATTTTATTGCAAGTGAAGTCTTGACATCTGATATAAATAAAACAAGTTAATTAGTTTTATATCTATTAACACAAATGTGCTCATATTTCAAATTATTTCAAAAACTATTCGTATATGGATGCCATTTGTTTGGAAAGGCCAAAATTTCTCATGTTCATATCAGAATTCGGCCTCAGTTCAGCTATTTGTAATTCAATCAACACATGTTATCAACAAATATCTCGAATGTTTTACTTGTTAATTGAGCCCCAGTTTTTTTCTCATGATATGGAACTACTGTTTTATTTTCCATCTAAAAGGGGGAGAATCACTGCAATGGTTCTAAAAGATCTTTCACTACCTTAAGGGTAATATTTTTTGCGATCATAAAAAATTGCAGAACAAACTTTTGCTATTGACACTTCAAAAAAGCTGTAAATTGTGGAATTAATTTTTGCGAATCAATCTTTATGTGAGAAATTCGTGGAACTAAGTTTTGCGGTTCCAGTATTTTGACGAAGTTTTTTTATGCAAATCTTTCAAAAAAAAGGGTTACAGATGGATCACTTTACAAAATGTGAAATGAAATTTTTCGCCCAGCAAAATTCTTTAGTTTTGCAAAATTTAATTTTGCAAATGCCTAGCCTCAGGACTGTTTTGCAGAATTAAATTTTGCAATTTTGGTCCAGCATTGCAAAAATAAATTTCGCAAAAGTTTATTCTGTAACTTTTTATGATCGCAAAGATTTATTCCCTTGAGGTAGATCTTTCACTAGATATCTTTTATATCTTTAATGTAAAAAATGTGCATTTATTTTTGTACTGCAGTGGCATATGATTTCCCAAACATAACCATCATCGGGGTTAGGTCAAATAAGTATGTAGACTAAATGAGATTTATATAAAAGAGTTATGAAATCTTATTAGAGGCAAACATATTGTAATAAACTACATTGCGGTACATTTTGTTGATTTTGGCTTTGTAATTTTATTACCTAAAAATGACAAAAAATAGTAAAACTATTTATTTACTTAAAAATTAAGTTATCGTATGATCTGTTTTGCAAAAGCCCTTTGGAAATCAAAAAAAAAAGAAGAAAAAATTTGCTTTTAACCTTTTATATATTATTTTTAGCTTAAGTATCTTTTTAATCTTTTTAATGCATAATAAAGCATTATTTCTCGTTTCAATATTAGCCATTTTGGGTTATTTTCTCTTCAAGAAATAATATTTTACAAGCTCCAAGATTCGATGAAACAAATTGTCAATGAATGACCTGGTAGGCCCTACTTTACCAACAAAATGTCTGTGGGGCCCGCTGAGCAGTTCTTCACTTCAGATTAGTTTTCAGCTGTCATGAAATGTGTGGGATATCAGGGTGCCAGAAATATTTCAGAAAGTCCGTTCGTTGGTAATTTGGAAAAAATTATGATTAAATAAAATCTCTCCTTCCTTTGTGTTTTCAAATGCCCAAAATATGGAAATGGACAACAATGGGAATTGGGCATTAGCTTAGTATTGTGTCATCCTTGTTACCATGCCTTCCAGTTCACAATTTTTTTTATTATTATTCTTATTATATACTAGTTTTAACATTATTTATTTTCCCGTAAACGTTTTTTTTTCCCGTAAACGTACAATCAGTTGTATCAGTTTTTGTTTTTATGTATTTTTTTGTTCTAATTCATCACACACTGCTTATACCGTCTTGCAGTGCAGGTTTCAATGTGGCAGGAGTGCTCAAAAGCTTTCCCGGCACTGTGATGAACCTAAATTACATTTTAGCTTTATACTATATAGTATGAGGAGCTTCACCCTCAAACATAGATGTCGTAAGCTTATAAGCTTTAAAAAGAATGTAGAAAAGTGAATGATAGAATATGTATGTCTGTAGATAGATGATCAAAAAGGAAAAAAAAAGAAAAAAGAAAGAAAGTGTATGGTGGTTTACAAATGTTTACAATACGTTAACTTGTTAGACTGCATGTATATTGTTCTCACTGTAAAAAATAGATGCCACATATTTTTTACATCAATACACCATGTCTTCAACCATGTTTCAGTCAAATGAGTTAAAACATACAACACAGATACAAACACAAACATCAAACAGAAAAACATTACATTGGCCACATTTAAATATATATCATCATCATTATCTGAACCAAATCAAATACCCAACTGGCTGAAGGGCATTGTCATCAGGAGTTCCGGACAAGTAAGCATCACCTAACAAATACAAAACAGTCAATTAACAAACAACAACAAACACGAAAAATATAGACATTAAACATACATACAATGTAGGAAATGGGATAGGTTGGTGTGAATATGATGTAGAAGGTTATATGGCAATGCAATGAAGATGATAATGTATATAAATAAATATCTATAAATAAAAAAGGCTACTTTGAAAAGAAAGAAAATTCTAAAAAATAAGTATGTATATACAATTTGTTTCCAGCTATCAACAATTTTAATACATAATTCAACGCTAATTATTATTCAATCTATCAGAGATGTCTAGTTATATATCTCTAATAGATATATGGAAAGAATCAAAAGCCTCAGAGTGACGATGAAAAGCTTTTTTAATTTGGCTTACCAGTTTATGCCTTGATGCCCTCTGCTTCAGCTTTCGTTTTAATAAATTAACAGATGTAGGAAGTGTTGCTCTAGCTATCCTTAATTGTTCTGACGTTATGGAACCATGGAATATATGTTTAGGGATATTCCCTGAAAGATCAGGCATACGTACTATAAAGAAAGGGAAATCATCACGCTTATCATAAAGCTTGTATATAAATTTCCCATCCATCTATATATTTTTGCTACATTTTACTGCTTTTAATTTTCAATTTGTAAATAATGGTAACAAAATATACTTACTTAGTAATAGCTATTGACTAAAGTCTAAGATAGCTCAAAACACTTGTTAACACAGCATTAAAAATGAAGTTTGAAAACAAATGGAAGCAAATACACTGTTGTAAATATACCAGAAATATACCAAATATACCAAATAATGCCAGAAAATACTGAGAAAAAATGATGAATACCAGTTTTTGTTCCATCTCAATCGGACTTTTGGCTCTCGAGATATTTCATTAGAAAGATTTGTAACTTAGGGAATTTCCCTAAAATGTTGAAGAATTTGTGATATCATCAAGTGTATTGAAAAATTGCCACAATTTTAAATTTTGTTTCAATATGTAGTAGTGCTATTGAATTAAAAAATTTCATATAGATAGAAGATAGTAGGTGTATATTACATGTCCTCTGCAATAATGTTTTTCTTAAAAAAGCTTTGGACCACTAGTTCCAGGCCCCTTCAGAAAATCATGTTGTCCTCGATTTCAAGCTTTTGAAAATATCTTTCAAAATTAATTTTTTTTAAAGTTCTCCAAAAGATATCGACCTCAAACAAAGAATCCATTTGTTGAAAAAAAGTATTGTTGGGTAGATATTGAGCTTGCTCATTCCCTAAAATTCTCTAAGTGAAAAACCTTTAAACTCAAATATCTTAAAAACCAGATTGAGATGAAATAAATACTAGTGTTCATTATTTTTTCTACTCTTTTTATACGAACCCAATTTTTATCTTTACCTCAGAATCCCTTTAAAGTAAAAAATAATGCTCTGAAATATTTTTCAATGAAAGATTATAGGTTTTTCTCTAAGAAAAAGTTTCTTTTTTAACACAATAAACTCAACCGAGCATAAATGAAGAATGTGTGTAGTAGCATGAAAGTGTCATCGTTCTGGTAGCTACTTGTATCAGTATTATGTACAATAAAAACTGTTCTCATGTTTTGTTATAAAAATAAGGGTTATAACGAACCCACTTCAAAAAATTATTTATATAAAAACATGATAAAATATAAGCTATATGTATATTTACACTCGCATGAACCAAACTGTCAAAAATGCAACCAATATAGAAGATTTTGACATAGCATATATATGCATGTCATGCAAATTAGAGAGCCAAAATAAAAATGTAAATAGTAATAACAATAAGAATAAGAATGAAAATATCAGAAACAAAAAAATACAACAAAACATTTTAACAGATTGCATGTAATCTAGATACAAGAACAAGATTGTTAACAACAGGCTGTTTACTGGTCTCTTTTTACGCTACCTGACACTCTGGATATCTGTTCTGTAAATTACTTAAGAGAGAAATAAAAAACGAAATTAGCAAACAAATTTTTTAAAAAGCTCTTGTACTTTGGAGATTACATTATTTTCCTTTAAAAAGGGTGTCATTTTTGCTATTTTTTTTTATCTACAATAATCAGTATGTTTTTCTAAATTTCTCAGATCTACTTGATATTTTCCTACAATTTCCAGTTAATCAGAATAACTTTTGTGAAAGAATGCAAAGAGAAAAAAGACTAAATATTTGTTTTGAACAAATATATAACAATTGAAAGTCAGAAATTCATTTTCTGTTTTCAAAAAAAAACCAAGCGTTTTGATCTCTGGTGACTTCTATTGTCTTAAAATTTTGAATTTTTATGTCTTTTGAAACATGAACTAGGAGAAAGAAAACGCTGAAAATTATAAGTTGATTGGTCATATGGTAAAGTTGTTTCAAGCAATAGTTTGATGAACCCAAAAAATTTATATTTTTCCACTCTGCCTTTAGTGGAATCAGGTCCAGACTGAAATGGTTAACGGCATCCTAAACAAATTTTTGAAAAATTAAACATAACATACCTCTTAAAAACTGGAAGAATAAGGACAAGATGCTAAATGGCATAAAAATTCCTGTGGGAATGCCAAATAAAACTCGTTTAGTGCGTTAGAACAATTAAAAAAAATTCAATCTCAAAAATGTTTCTTAGAGAATATAAAAGTCAAGCTACGATATAATATTTACATATTTGTAAATTTTTGATAATGGCAAAAATAACTGAAATTTGGTCTTCATTGGCCATTGCAGGAAGTGAATTTAAAAAAGCCATACATGTAATCAAAAATATTGACATTTTGCTTTCGTTTTCTCTTCTTTTTCACAAACATACTGAGTAATTGCCGCCTCCTTATGAAATCTTGGTGAGATGGTCGAGTCACTGCAAAGAAAAAAAAGACTTAATGAATATACAGCATGCTGTATGATGCTGCATTTACCAGGGGCCCTAAACTTGACTGATGGTCATTAACATAATATCCTGGTCCACAGCATGTTGTACCTTTTTGTTAAAGTTTGAAATATCTCTGAAGTATTCCCGTGTATTAGCCTAATGAGACGAAAAATAAATTTTATTTTTCTTGAAAAAACTAAATTAGTTTAATAGAGATTAATTTAATAATTTTTAATAAGATTCTCTTGTAAAATGAAATGTCTATTCAAAAGATATTTAGTAATTACCACAACAAAAAACTGACGAAAAAAACAGATTTTTTTTGACAAATAATGTTAAAAAGTTTCTTAAGATAGAAAAAATTAATTTGCAAGTTTGTTTTGATTCATGGAATTTTTAAAATTAATTTCTTGCAAACGATTAGCCAATTCTGTAAAACTCAGTTAAAAAATTATGAAAATATTAAAAAACATTCAAATATATAACAAGAGAATTTACGATGTTCTTTAAGCATTATTTCTACAAGTATATCTAAAGAAAACTCATTTTCAAATGGTTAATATTGTCTCAACGTTCACTGCTTCGGCAGTTTTTGATTAAAATTTCTAAGCATTACCATATATGGCGAAATTTCTTTCACAGGATCAAAATTTCTCGGGAAGAAATAAAAAAAAAAAAAGAAAAGAAAATATGCAGATAAACTAAGAAATTCTCCCACAGATTGAACGCTGTGTAAGTAGAACACCAGATCAATCAACAAATCATAGAGACTACCCTATCGGCAGAAATAATTCTGCAAAAAGGCAAAGAAATTAGACGTTTTGGCAAACTGTTAGTCATTTTTTTTTTGCAAATAAAATTTCAAAAGAAAAAAGAAATGAATTGGAACAACATACAAAAAAAGTCATTGCAAATTGGTGAATAGCAAAAAATAAATAGGTAAAAAGAGTTATTTGGATAAAACAAAGTGGCCAAAAAAATTTGTTCCCTCAAAAGCGCAAAAATGTAGTCACTTTTGTTGACCTTTTTTTCTATTAATAAGGTGTATAATCCTCTCTCAGTGCCGTAAAGACAAGTTGTTTTTTATGTCATTATTGGGTAAATTAGAAAATCTAAGAAGAACTGGATTCTAATCTATTATTTTAATAATTCTAATCTAATTTCGTCATGGCTTACTATTTCCTGGTAAGCTGCACAAATATTTGAAGAAAAAACAAACATAATAGAGAACCATAGCAGAAATTTAGTCACTTTTTCCCAACTTCCTTACTTTGATCGAAACATAAGTCATCAAGTATGAGATATCTTTTATTGCTATCTTCAGAATTCTTACACACTGCTCCACAAGTTTCCATCAACACACATGCATACATGCAAGAAAAAAAATAATTTTCATCGAATTTGAAAAAAGTCGAAAGTTGAATGTCGACACAAAATAAATTTACGGAAAAATAAGAACAAAGTTGTTCTTTATCACTGTGATTGTGTTATGTTCCTTCTTCAGAAATTCATTCATCACATATTGAGTAAAAGCAGCTGAAAAAGTGTTTGTATTCATGTTTGTTCCCCCTCTACACGTGCCACACATTTTGTTAATGGATGAAATAATCAAATATTTGTCATATTCAATATTCAATATCCATATTCAATGATTAAAAAGCGGCCTGTTTTATGCTCGAGTAAATAAGTTCAATTATCTTGGATTAAAAGGATCAAATAAATATACTTAAATTCACTGTTTAACCCATTAAATTTCTCCCTCTCCTCGTCTCTAATTAAAAAAATCAGGAAAAAATTGGCACGAGTCAAAGGCCTGAGGTAAATTTTATGTGACTAAAATTTAGTTGTACTCATTTGGCCAAATGTTATTTGTTTTAATCTCTAGAAGCGGCTTTTTGGTGGTACCTCCTAATTGTCCTATTGATTCATACACATTAGACTCATTCTGCTAAAAATTTCCAATTCCTGTAAAAATAGAGCCAGATTATCCAATTTTCTGTTTTTTTTTTACTTATTTTCTGATGTCACTCACCCCTTGTTCTCTTCCCCACCATTCTCCATCCAAAATCCTGCCTTGAATAGGGTTAAGTACTGTGAAAAAAGTTTTGTCTAAGTAATGTTAACTATTACATAATGCCTCGTTGAAGCACTTAGACTATTGAATGGGTGCTCACACTAGGAAAGAAGTATTCAATCAAGGCATTGAAGTTCTTACTTAGTCCCAAACATGTCTCAATTTTCCATATGTCTGGATCTAAGTTTCTTTTACCTTATCACCAAAAAATCCATCCGTAAAAATGGTGAATATTGGTCTTGGTGACAAATATTTTTTCTCGAAAAATTTTTCTCCAGATGAAATTTTTTGCGGACAAATTCATTTACAGATGAAAGCTTTTTATTGATGAATTTTTTCACTGACGAATCAGATTTTCTTTGCACAGTATCTTACATTTTGCATTTTAAGAGACACATTAGGCTTCTTACGAACTATATTTTTGTGTAGTTCATGTTATTAAGGTATTGGAAAATTGAATGCATAAGTTTGAAATGAGTTTGAAGATTATTTTTTGATAAAAAAATAAAAAAATTAAGTTTACAATTATAAAGTATTTCCTTCAGAATAATTCAAATTTATTGCAAAAAAAAAAACTCCATAAATAACGAATCAAAAACTATTGAAAATGAAAATCAAAGAGATTTTCCTTTAAAAAATTTTCCTTTGAATGTTACGTATCAACTGCCTGGTGGCATTTGTGATTCTTTCTAGATTATATCAAAAGGCGATTGAATGCAGGAAAACAAAAGAAATTGGTGATTTCAATCTAAACCTTCTTGATTACAATACTAATTACAAAGTAAGACAATTCACAGATTTATATGAATAAGAAAATTTATATGAATACGGTATACAAAATCTAATAGATAAACCTACTAGAAATATTCAAAGAACAGCAACTATAATAGATAACATATCAACAGATATTGCTGATAATTATCAGCATATATCAAGAGTAGTTCAGACCAATATCTCAGATCACTTTGCAGTCGATGCTGAACAGTCTGTTTGGCCTGCTGATGCAGTCCCTGCAAGAGATCGCTGTGCGATCACTTGCTGATATTAAGAATTTGAGTTAAAAATTTATAAAAGTTATAACCATCTTTATGGCATCACAGCCTGTAACCATAACGAACCGTCATAATCAAATTAAGATTTTTCAGAAACATTTAGGGTATATGTGTACCAAGTATGGTCACTAAAGGAAAAGTACAGTTGAAGTTATTAAAAATTTCAAAAAATTGACCTTTCTATGACGTTATAGGCCGTTGCCAAGGCACCCAACCTTTAAAATTAGCCTAAAAATATTTGAATCCATCTGGGGTACATGTGTACCAAGTTTGGTTACCAAAGATATTGTAGAAGTCTACTTATTTAAGATTTATGAATTTGAAATTTTTCAAGTGTGACTGCAACTTAAAATTGTATTTGAAAAATTAAGTTTAGTAAGTGTGAACTGTTACGGTATGGGTTTTGTAGGATTCATCCGGGGTCCGGGTAAGTGGTGCTTTTCCTAGGGCTGGTAACAGACTGGGAATAATTTTTCCCATTGTTTTCCCATATATGGGAAAAATTTCCAAGTCACATTTCTACAAAATGTATGGGGTTGAGGACAGGTTTTGTCTGGAGTTTGGAAAAGTGGTGTGTTCCCCAGGGCTGGTAAAAAACTCGGAAATAATTTCCCATTCATCCAAGAGAATGCCTATTCCCATGCATGAGAAATGCATGGGTTTACCTATGGCAAAGAATACTAGAAATTGTTATCCCCATAGTTTTCCTGTGGCTGCGGAAAAATCAGTTCCATTTCTGGTCTAAGTATGGGCTCAGTTTTGAAGTTGAATTATAGTAAACTAGCTGTGCGCAGCGTCGACCCGACGTTGAACCGTCAGTTTTGCCTGCTGACGCAGTCCCAGCAAGAGATCGCTGTGCAATCCCTTGCTGATACTAAAAATTTTGGTTATAAATTTATAATAGTTATAAAATTTTTTATAACGTCATAGCCTGCAACCATAACAACCAACCGTCAAAACCAGTACAAAAACTTTTAGAACCATTTAGGGTATTTTTGTACCAAGTTTGGTCACTAAAGGTAAAGTACTAATGGAGTTATTAAAATTTTTTAAAACTGACCTTTTGATGTTATCATAGACTGTTGCCATAACAACCAACGGTCAAATATTCGGAACCATTCGGGGCAGATGTGTGGCTAGTTTGGTTGGCTATTAATTAAAAGATGACCAAGGGTTACAAAGAAGAATTCACTTTTTATTAATTCACTCTAACACAGTCCCAGGAGATTGATATGCGATCCCATACTGATTTTAGAAGATTTCCTATGACATCATACGCTGTTGCCATAGAAACAAAGAGTTAAAATCTCTGGGACCTTATGGAGAACATGTGTATATAGCAAACTTTTTTAATAAAGATACAAGGTTGGTGAAGCTTTTAGGCTTTTAGGCTTTTTATGGCCTCATAGTCGTTGCCATAGCAACAAACAGTCATAATCAAGTCCAAAACATCTGGAAGCATAGTGGATCAAATTTGCTTAGTAAAGGTATAATAGAGATGAAGTTACTCAGATTCTTTTTAATTAGACTTTTCATGACATCATAGGCTGTTGGCATAACAATAAATGGTTAAAATCGAGTCCAAAGCATCTAGGACCATATAGAGTATATGTGTGGAAGTTAAAGTTAAAGTTATAGTTTTCACCTCTTGTTAAAGTTATAACAGAGGTGAAATTGGATAGGTTTTTGAGAAGCAGGAGTGAAATTAACCTCTTCATGACGTAAAAGGTCGATACCATAACAACAACAGTAGAAACTTGGTCCGAAATATCTGAGACCATATTTAGTATATGTGTAATAACTTTGGTTAGTATAGGTATAGCAGAGGTGAAGCTAATAAAATAATTTTGCTTGTAATAAATTAATCTTAGTAAGTGCCAAACTGTTAGGGTATTAATAAGTGTTGATATGGATTTCCTGTAATGTAAAACTGTGAATACTTCATATACTTAAAAAGACGTTATACGATAACAACAAACAAATATAAAATAGAATACAAGTGCACACAACAGTTCTGTGATAAAGAAAAAGATAAGTACTGCAAATGATAAGATTGACTTGGTACTGCAGTACTGCAGTACTAGTTGAAGTGCCAATATCTAATTGTAAGCGTGCTCGTTTTCAAATTCTTCGCCTTACTGTTACGATTCACCGTATTTTATTGTGGTACGATCTGCTTGGGAGTTTGGTAGGGTAGATAATCGCTTTCAATCCAATAATATCTATCAATAATTTAAACTAGAAGAGTTATAATTCAAGCATAGTCTTTCGTAAAACTTATAAATTACAGTGCTCGAATTAAAACTGCTCAAATTATTGGTAACAATAGAAAATAAAACTCGATTTGTAGGTTTATTGAAAACTTCAGTTTATCTGGAATCAAGAGAGATTTCTGTCTCTAACTATCAAATGATCATAATTGATAAGACATCATGAAAACTTTGACTGTCATGCACAAAAAAATCCCCGGAGATAGGGCTATATTTTTTGGCCTTGTTTCCATTAAAGTCAGAAAATTTTACGCATAGACATTTTTGTGGGTTGCTGCATTCATAACATTTTTTAAAAATTTTTGACAAAGTCAAAAAATTTTGTTGCAAATTCTTAATATAAAAAGTGTGAATAATTTTCAAAATCATTTTTGTGTCATAGCTCAACGAAAACAAAATGCTGTCAAAATCGCAGACATGTTTTAGTAAAAAAGATAAATACAAGTACCATGAGAAATAAATTCGCTAAAATTAAAATATATACATAGAGTAGGAGCTCTAGAAAAGCCGAAATCAGGTAAAAAAGTTACTGAATTTTGATGCATAATTTTTCTCAGACTAATTTTGATGAAACAATTTTTTTTTGCTTGAAATACTTAAAATGATACTTAATTAATTGGTCATAAATTTATTTTTATTTTTTTTCTTCTAATAGCAACATAAAACTGACTTTAAGATCTTCTCCCTGAAGGTACCCTGATACCTTAACCACTAAATAATTGGATCACGCCAAAGTCTATCAATTAGCCATAATGGTCAGGCGGGAAGGTGGAGAAGGGTAGCACAGCATTTTTTTTATTTTCTTAAAAGATAAGTTGGCCCACTTTAGTGCTAGGCTGCTGATTTGATAAAAAATATGACAAAAGCCTTCAACTTATTTTTAAATGGTCAATTGCTATACATATCTTTCTAAAACGTAGAACTGTAACATTTGATTTTATAGACAATGAGAATAAAAATTATGGCCAATTTCAGTATAATGACTTCATAGAGGTGATGATATCATGATAACTTTTTTTCGAATGCCTAATATGTCAAGACGATTTGTAAGTTTTGGAGGGGGTGAAAAACAGTCTTCTAATGGTTTTGGTAACAACAGCTCCCCTTCCGAGCCCAACCTGAAAAGTGTTAAATTGAAGATACTATTATTGAACATGCTTGTGTTAAATCTTTTGAAGAAAACGTAGTACCTGTTCTATTACATATATGTATGAACAGGAAACATGGTGATTTTTAACAAGTTTTTATGGGGAAAAAATGGTAATAAAAAATTTCAAAAATTTAGTACCATTGGCCCAAAATACGGGGGGAGGGTAGGTTAATGCCAGGGCGTAAAAAAAGCCTTTTTTGGGGCTGTATTTAACCAAATATGGCCCATTATAGCTATTTTATATAGCTATAAGCTTGTAAAGGCAGAGAACAATAGTTGGGCATCCCATTTTTGTTTTTGAAGACTATATGGGCCATTATCATGCAAAATTTTATCTATTGGACTTTTGGTTATGAAGATATTGGGGTAGGGTAACTTTACCCCACTTCGGAACAACAAAAAATCAGTTTCAGGAAGATCAAACTCGAACTTTGGGATAATGATACTGAATATCAGAAGATCAATAATTGCCTGTGGTAAATTCAACATATGATGGCAGACCCCTGGCTGAGCTGAATAGGGTTAAAAAATAATGCTGTGAATGGTCTCAATGGAAAAAAAATGATAGGTGCATATAAGAAAAATGAGTTAGAAAAAATTATTGTATATACTTACTTTTCTGCTACAGCACAATTCTTCTTTCATGTCACGATTTTAATTCCTCATGGTAATTTTTATCAGAAAATAATATAAAAACAAAGAGAAAAGACCTTATGCAGAAATTAAAAAAATTTTAACAGTAGAAAAAATTCCTGATTCTTAAAAAAAACATGAGTGATGGAAAACAAGTAATGTCTGCATAGCCTGACACTTTTGTCAAAAATTTGTTTTTGAGTAGTGCAAATATTTCATAGTAAGCTCTAGCTTCAAAATCAAACCTGCCACTCACATATTTAAAAAGCCTTTTGAATTTATTTGTATCAAATGAGAATAAAAATTATGGCCAATTTCAGTATAATGACTTCATAGAGGTGATGATATCATGATAACTTTTTTTCGAATGCCTAATATGTCAAGACGATTTGTAAGTTTTGGAGGGGGTGAAAAACAGTCTTCTAATGGTTTTGGTAACAACAGCTCCCCTTCCGAGCCCAACCTGAAAAGTGTTAAATTGAAGATACTATTATTGAACATGCTTGTGTTAAATCTTTTGAAGAAAACGTAGTACCTGTTCTATTACATATATGTATGAACAGGAAACATGGTGATTTTTAACAAGTTTTTATGGGGAAAAAATGGTAATAAAAAATTTCAAAAATTTAGTACCATTGGCCCAAAATACGGGGGGAGGGTAGGTTAATGCCAGGGCGTAAAAAAAGCCTTTTTTGGGGCTGTATTTAACCAAATATGGCCCATTATAGCTATTTTATATAGCTATAAGCTTGTAAAGGCAGAGAACAATAGTTGGGCATCCCATTTTTGTTTTTGAAGACTATATGGGCCATTATCATGCAAAATTTTATCTATTGGACTTTTGGTTATGAAGATATTGGGGTAGGGTAACTTTACCCCACTTCGGAACAACAAAAAATCAGTTTCAGGAAGATCAAACTCGAACTTTGGGATAATGATACTGAATATCAGAAGATCAATAATTGCCTGTGGTAAATTCAACATATGATGGCAGACCCCTGGCTGAGCTGAATAGGGTTAAAAAATAATGCTGTGAATGGTCTCAATGGAAAAAAAATGATAGGTGCATATAAGAAAAATGAGTTAGAAAAAATTATTGTATATACTTACTTTTCTGCTACAGCACAATTCTTCTTTCATGTCACGATTTTAATTCCTCATGGTAATTTTTATCAGAAAATAATATAAAAACAAAGAGAAAAGACCTTATGCAGAAATTAAAAAAATTTTAACAGTAGAAAAAATTCCTGATTCTTAAAAAAAACATGAGTGATGGAAAACAAGTAATGTCTGCATAGCCTGACACTTTTGTCAAAAATTTGTTTTTGAGTAGTGCAAATATTTCATAGTAAGCTCTAGCTTCAAAATCAAACCTGCCACTCACATATTTAAAAAGCCTTTTGAATTTATTTGTATCAAATGGCTCCACAAAAATTGTAGCTATCCTCCTTTACTTTGCCTAAAAACAAAACCTCTTTCAGAACTCTTCATATGCAAAAATAGCATAAAATATATGAGAAAATGACAGATGACAATAGAATATTGCCACCACTGTAGTTTTTAAAAAGCTTTCAATAAAAATGCTCTTTTCACAGTACTTCTACTTCCAAATTTGGTTTAAAAAAATATTCTAATTGATGGATATTGTACAGAAAGCTCATGGGTTCATCATTGTAACTAGATCATATAAACATAAATCATGGTACCAAATGCTATCAGTTAATGATAACATTATGGTGTCAGTTAATGACATAGTGAATCTGAAAATACTAAATAAACAACACCAAAAAAAAAAAAAAAATGATACCAAATGATATCAGCTAATGATAACATTATGGTGCTACTCCATGACAAAGTCTCTCTAAAATACTACAGAGCAAATCCCTACCACAATATGATCATAGTAAGCAAGATGATGAACAACACGAATTAATGATGTGTGACATGAGGTATATTCCATACAATGTGAATCTCCAAATATTTTGGTTAAATGTTCTTGGGGTTAACATTCATACCATTAGGAATCGGGAACTCACCCAAGAAAGGAAATGCTCAGTTTTGTAATGAACTTAAAAACATATCACAAAAATGAGACTTGATAAAAATCTAATTGCTTTCCAGGATTATGAAATTTCAAATAAGGTATTCTAAATGAAATTCAAAGTATCCAAATGGAATACCAAGTCCCAGTCAATAGCAATTCCCATTAATACCAGGGAATGGCATTTTTCAAGGAATATTTTAGGTACTTAAAATTTTAAAAAATGTTGCATAAATTTTCTTGAAAATATTGAAATTGTTTAAATTTCTTCCAAGTATCAAGAAAAACATTCAGAAAACAAATATGTGAGTATACCTATAAAGAATCCTCAATGTCAATTTCAAAATTATTTAGTACTAGCTGCACGCAGCGTCGCACGACGCTGAAGCGTCGTATTGGCCTGCTAACGCAGTCCCAGATCGTTGCGCGATCCT
>JANSTP010016128.1:0-15364 GCA_025330745.1 Cladonema radiatum
GAATGTTTTCATGATAGGAAATGCAACTCAGTAATTGTAGACCATAGTAGCAGCAAATGTTTATTATCAACAAACGGTAACAAGCATCCAGGAAAATGGATATACTTTAAGCCTTATGATGTCTTCACTAAAAGGAAGCTATCTTTTAGTAAAGCATCAAAGTATTCATTCTGCTTGTCAATTGGTGGAAAAAAGTTACATTTGTATGGAAAAAAGCAATCTAGTAAAAAGTCTAAAAGCAAAATTTGTATGAGAATGTGGTTTGGTACGAAAGGACAGTTACTTGTTAGGGGCAACAAATGTGTTGGTCAAAAAAAAGAAATATATGAAGACATGACAGAGAAACAGATTCAAGTAGTTGGGAAAAAGTCAGAGAGGTGTTTCACAGGATTCTTTGATATTGAAAACACAAATATAAAATTAAAGCTTATCAAGAACAGTCAAGAGTTTTGTCTTAACATTGACGAAAATGAGAAACATTTTCTGGATGATTGTGAAAATGCAATTATTGAAATTCAGATTTCCAAATTTCAGAGCATTAGTAGGAAACGAGATAACTAGGGGAATGGACCATGTCAGCAAAGAAAAATAAAACCTTGGCTAGTGAGCGCTGGGAAAAACATACATTAATATTTACAACGCCATATTATATTACGTCTTCTTGTTTTTAATATTTTCATAATAAAAAGTACTATATTATAGGATTCGCCACTTAAAGGTACATGAACATCCTGAAAAAAAATAATTTGGTCAAATTTTAAATTTGCTTAATTAGCTCAATCGTTAGATTATCATGACTTTCTGATAGCCTGAAAATTGAAAACCAAGATGGCTGGCGAAATGATAATAGAAATCAATGTAACTTTTATGGTCTTGTAATGTGAGAATCACCCATAGGATTTGTCTGAAACTTTCAGGATTTCAATAACTCACGATAATCTAACGATTGAGCTAAAACTTAAGCAAATTTAAAATTTGACCAAATGATTTTTTTCAGGGTGTTAATGTACCTTTAATGCTAATGAACACTTTTAAAGAACCATTGTTATTTTAAGTTTGGCGGACTTTCACCAATATATATCCTTTCCAACAAATCTTTCTCCAAATTTAATGTTTTTTGTCAAGTAAGCTGAAAACACATTTTACTGTTGATCAAAATAATCTTTACTTTGATTAATGCCAACGACACTTTTTTCACTTCAACCCACCTTTTTACAGAATGCCAAATTCCCTTCCCTTTAGTTGAAGAATTCAAGAGAACCTGTTGTGCCATTATTGTACTTGATTGAACTTTACTACTTTATTTTAGGGTGCGTAGCGGTAGTCCGACAACCCATTTGTCCGACATTTCATTAGTGCGACAAAATAAGTATTTTTAGTCCGACAAATCATTTTATCCACATCCAATTTGTCCTATATCCCAGTTGTCCGACAACTTTAATGTTTACTTTCAACTGCAGTCTGCCTAAGAAAAATTATCCATGAAAAACATTGTGATCATCCAGCTCATCTGCAAGACTGGTCTGGGAGATCTTCTAAGTAAACCATGCCTTTTATGACGCATGTTTGAATAATGTCTGAGTAATGTTAAAACTCACAATTACAATTCAACCTATTGTATTATGTTAATGGCAAAACTCATCATTGAAAATCAAAAACGATGTATATTATAAATAAAATAGGGGTTGGGGTTGTGAGTGAATTCGCAAGCAAGGGAATACAGTAGTGACTTTGAGGTAAAATGACACATATATCTTTTCAAAGCATTACTTGGATTACTGGTTCCTTTTAAGGAAAAATTCATGTCATAAGTTGTCACTGCAATGTCCTCGGACATAAAAGCTCCCTAAAGCAATACTCTTCTTAGAAATACCCCTACATTTATCTTCATTAATTTAAATCAACCAAACTTAAGAGGGCATAGGGTATTTAGAAGGGTATAAGATGTTGAAATGTCGGATAAATGAGATTTCGGAAAAATTGGTTGTCGAACGAAAGATACGTTGATGGGTTTTGTCGGAAATATGAAACTTTTTTGTCGGACTGATGATATATCGGAAATATATGTGTCGGACAAGTGCGGACCTCCCTCCCTTTATTTTACATGTAGTTTAGTAATATTGCTTATATTTATCTCCCTCTTTTCCTTCTCCTATTTCCTTATAGCTGTTACTCCATGTCATGGGTTATTGGTAAGATCTCCAAACTTTCCTAGTATCTCTTTGAAGATAAACGTAAAACAATAGTGTTAAAAATTGCCCCAGTAGGCAAACAGACGTCCATTAGACGTCCTTTTTAGTCGTGAGGACGTCAAATGGATTTTTTCTGGACCCACCAATCTATACTTGATTCTTCCGTCCAAACAGGACGACTTTTGCACGTCTGATGACGTCCGTATAAGACGTGCAGAAATTGTCAATTAGACGTCTTTAGAACCTTTTTTGTTCTCTCGTTGGACGAATGAAGACCCTCATTCAAACATGGTTAGACTAATGTAGAGGGACCGAGATCACTTTTTAGGCGATTTCTTCATGTGGCTCCTGATAAATAAATTATTTGTAAACAGAAGTCATGGGGAAAATGCAATCAAATACGTCTAGAACGACACCCCTGATTCAGTGACCCGGTGAAGCCCTGGAGGTTGGCTTGGCCGGTGTATATTTGAACCCAATTTTGGAAGCCCGACTATTTGTTTTAAAAAAATGCTCGGCCTGGTCAAAAATGGGAAATTTCAGGCAGCCCGGCTGAAATAGCCCTTAAAATTAACTCGGGTCACTTGAAAAATATTCCTGATTTTGGTCAGACGGGCTATTCTAAAGCGTGGACCCGGTGGAAATTTTCTCATTTTTCGATACCTGTGTCAACTTTTCTAAACTTTTGCAAGCCCGGTGAGTTTATGGCACCTCACCAGGCCACTGAGACAAGAGGTGTGGAATGCTTCTTGAAATCAATATTTATTTTTTTTCTTTTTAGCTTTAACAAAGGTTTACAATAATAACCAATAATAATAGTATGATAATGATAGTCATAGTCATAAAAGCAAAAGAAAATAAAAAATCTATACACAAAATACATACACACGCAAAAATAAAAACTTTTTTGAAAACTAGCATATAAACCTAAGGAAAAACTGTGAACCAGAAGAAGACAGAGAGTGTCTTGTCACTGGACCCTTTTCTTAGAAAGAACGAACAATGGTAGTTTTGGACAAGTTCCTTTTTACTCAAAGAAGTAAGGTAAATTTCTAGTTAAAAGATCTAAGTATGTAAGAAAGAAATACTGAATAAAGAACTCAGAAGAACATAAGAACGTCTTCTAGAGTTACAATGTATTCTTTTAGCTGAATCTTAAACATTTGAAAGTTTTCTTACGTTGAAAGACTTTTCCCTTCTATAATTAGCTTATTCCATAAATATGGTCCTCTTTAGTCTTCACCAAATAGACTGAAATTTGTCTTGCACTTAGGTACAAAAAGTATTCCTTAATTACAAAGAGTGTATTTGTTTCTTGGTTTTTAATTTACTTAAGTAGAAAAAAGCTTTTGGACAGGAACTATTTATACTTTTGAATTTTAAACAGGGACAACTATACGGACATAATCGATTTTTGAAGTGAATTACCCGGAGAGCATCCTTTTGTCTTCTATGTAATACTTCGAGTTTGCTCGTATTTGTACTTCCCCAAGCTATAATACCATAACCTATATAACTTTGAATGAAAGCAAAATGCAATTCATGTAGACTTTTTTTACGGATATAATCCCTTGCTCTGTATAAAATACCTATGTTTTTGGACACTTTGTTAGTTATAAAATCAATATGATGCTTCCAAGTGAGCTTTGTTACTACTTCTCTCTCAATGCTGACACCCCTGCCTCAGTAGCCCGGTCAGACCCTGCCCGGTGGCTGGCCCGGTCCAAATCAAGCTTCAAATTTGGGAGCCCGGTGAGTTTTTCAGAAATAATTTCCGGCCCGGTCCAAATTGGTAAAATTTAGGTAGCCCGGAGAAAATTGACCAAAAAAAATAGCCCGGCCCGGTTTCTTTTTTGGTCAAATTTACCCGGCCGGGCTATACAAAAATGGGAGCCCGGTGCAAATGATTGCAAATTTTGGCAGCCCGGTAATAATATCTTGAAGATACCTCAGCCCGGTGAGTTTTAGGCACCTCACCGGGCCACTGAGGCAGGGGTGTATGCTGGCATTGTCAATGGACAGTGATGGTAGGTATTCTGGTATGAATCTACGTTTTCAAGTCGGATGAAAAAGTGACCACTTAGTTTTCTTAACATTAAGAGATAACGTATTAGATTTGAACCAAAGAGCAATATTTTGCAGTTCTCTATTCACAGGTAAAATTTCTTAAAACCCATGGTCCAAATTCATGAGTTTTGTATGGATATTTCCCAAGGAAAACCCACATGTGGAAAGTATGGGAATTGAATCCCATAATATTCCCATTTCTGGGATTTTCTGTTCCTTGTCTGGGAAAGATATGGGAATTAATCCCATACGATTCCCATACCTGGGAATTTCTTATTTCCCAGCAATGAAAATGTCTGGGGTTTTTAAGTCTCAGAACCAATGTCTGGGAAACATATGGGGTTTAAATCCCATATGATTCCCATAACTGGGAATTTCTTTTTTCCCATCCATGGAAAATGCCTTGGATTTTTCAGTCTTAATTCCCAGGTCTGGGAAACATATGGGAACCAGCCCCATACATTTTCCATGTCTGGAAATTTTGTTTTTCCCAGCAATGGGAAATGCCTGGGATTTTTCAGTCTTAATTCCCAGGTCTTGGAAACATATGGGAATCCGTCCCATACCGTATTATCCGATGAGTGTTCAACCAGTAACGAAGCTGAAAATTTTTTAGCTGAAAATGTTTTCCAACCTGGAGAGATATTAGTCTTTAGAGAAACAGATGGATTTCCTTTCAATTTACTTCTTTTGAAAACATCATACCATATGGAAAGACTGAATGAAAGCTCCAAAATCAAGGGTAACTTCCTTGTGGAAGTTAAAGAAAACTATGATGAGACAATATCTTTTCATGAAGATCCAGTTTGGATGGGCGGAAGCCAAAGTATGTCAGACATTTTACGAGATGATGAAGATAACGTTATTACTGTCAACTTGGTTTTAGATATGTCATGTGAGACAACAGGGAGATTTTTCAAGATGGGAAAGGGTGTTTATGAAAAAATAAGTCAATTGGTGGAGGCTTACGAAGAGCAAATTCAGGAATTACATATAGAGCAAGACGCAGGTGTTGTTGCAGAAAATGAAGATGAGGATATTGTCAGCGAAAATGAAGATGAAGTTGAAAAACGAGTGGTTTTTCCTTTACAACGAAGGGAAAGAAAAGGTCGTGGCAACAAATACGCAAATGTTATGGCTGATTTATTCAGTTAGGCGTAGTGTCATGAACAAAAGAGATATATTGAGCCATGTTCAAGCAATTCAAAAGGGACTTTTAAATGAGTATTTAGTTTTTGCGTTTACTGTATTAAAAGTTTTTTTAAAAATTTTTCGTAAAGATATTATAAATAACTTGATCCAGGATATAAATATTTTTTTAGAAGAGTTTTTATTCAGAGGTTTTTATAATTAAATGCTTTCATAACACCAGGAGTGCTACACTACTTCAGTATCATAAATAAGGTTTTTATTCAACGAAGAAACTTGTTTAATGAGTTTTTGCATCTGTGATACAATAAAAGTATTTTCATTAAATCAATTACATCTGGCAAACCTAGCACTTCCCTCTCATTTGAGTAGACAATCAGCTCAAGATAGTTGGCCCTAGTATTAGTGATTTTGTATTATGCTGCTGAAAACTGTTCGTAAGCCCTTTATTATTAATTTTCTTCTCGTTGCTTGGAAGAAAGTATTTAATTTAACTTTCAAATCATTCCAGACTATTCAAATCTTCATTAATACAGGATATTTTGCAATAGTATCTTTTATTCAGTAAACAGTTTATTAAATGTAATTTTTGACTGGCATTATTGTTAGTGCTAGATTAGTGTAAATATTTTAACAGCATATCCAATTTGCTATTTTATATGGTTATGCAGACAATTGGTACAATTGATAATGCTTTGTAGCTAAATGTACTTGAAGAATGCAAGATGATTACCATTATTTTCACAGTAAAAGACAAATCAACTACCCTTCTGACATTCTTAGATTTGGCCGCAATTGTTATCTTAGTTTTAGTAACTTGATTGCATTTTAAACAGTTCTTTTTAAAGTGCTAAGTACTATAGTTTTAAATTGGCCATTCAGAGTTTGTAGTAATTATATTTCTTTGTTAATTATATATTAACATAATTTTCGGAAAACTTTACCTGGCTGGGTATTAACTTCCGACAACAATATCCCTGTGAATATTTTAGATGGTTTATAGGCAGATAACTTTTGATAATGTTTTATACATGCACTAGAAGAATAAGAGTTATTCAGCATCTTCTTCCTAGAAGATAAGATTGCAGTTGGCTAAAACTAAGAATTTGTCAAGTAAATTTATTGAGAATGTTGCAAAACTTTACCTTTGGCTTTTCGCAAAGAGGGTTGGAGACAATTTATTAGAACCAGGATATCTTTTTTTGCAATAAATGGTATGGTGATGTTAAGAAAGATTTTGATAGATCCTGAGATTATTCTTTATGAAAGAGAAAGAAAACCAATTGCGAAAAGAGTTCTTTGTATGAAGACAAAGAAGCTAGTTCAAGAATTCTGAATTCAAATACTTACTGTAATTGTAGATGTCGTTGGAATAGTTCTTCATATATTTCCTGTTTACTTTGTGATGCCACAAAGAAAAGCTGATGAAGAAAATTGGATTAACCCACTGAATGCTGAAATTCTATTTGAAGTGAAAGATGTAATCAGTGGTAAGTCAATTTAAAAATTTACATTAAATACACAAGAGAGTGACAGGCTTTCCCAAAGATATTTTTAATAATTAATAGAACCAGTCGGTAAAACACAGAAATGGGCAAAATTTTTGTTTTAAGTTGAAGCTTCTTAACAAATCTGTTCAATGTGAAATTTAATAAAGACAATGTGAATACAGACATTTTTACAGAGTAAAAAAGACTGCAGAGTATCCATTTACAGAGTTTATACAGACATTTTTACATTCCTTTCCCTCAAATAATAAACGTTTGCAAATATATCTTCGTTTTTAAAGTTTCTGTCTGCCTGTTTATGATATACTTTGTTTATGATGTGCTGCCTTTTAAGGCAATGACCAATAAGTAAAAATATATATAATTTTTTTTTTTAGATTTTTATATTGAAATAATTATAGCTAGATGAAATGAAAAATTTCAAGAAAAAGAAATTCATGCAAAATTGCCACAGGAAGAAAGAACTGGGCTCAATTGTCTTATGGTGTTGTTTGAGTGTACAAACAATGATTTAGGTTCAAATTGGTACAATCAATTCAATATATGCATAGACTTCTTAAGGTAGTGAGGATATTTTGCAGGACGGCCTGGTTTGTTGTAAGTGAATTCATATTTTTTTGAATTTCTCTTTCCTTTTCTAAAAATATTTATCATTAAGCATATGCCTTGTTGCTTCTAGGTAATGAACAGTATTTTTAAGGCATCTCAACTAATTTCCGTAGGAAAATTCTTTCTAGAGGCTGCTAGTTGCATGCCACTTTTCTCATTTAAGGCAACTTCAATTTGCAGGAACTGAGTAAAAAAGATAATTAATCAGTTAACAAATAAACATGCTATCTAATTTGAACAAAAGATGACCATGGTATCCTGCAGAACCATGTATTTTGATCTATTGATTAGCAGGATTGCACTGTCTAGGGCCATTATAGTTGATTGATGCATCATTCTTCTTGGTATATGTCTTATATTACCCTGTGAACTTTTGTATCATATTGAGCCTTCCCGGTTAAATTATCAAATTTTTTAGCTTTCCCGGTGATTTTTTTTACAAAATACTTTTCCCGGGGGAATTTCTAAGAAAATTTGTTTACCCAGTGACTTTCAACAGCACCACCGAGTCACTGAGACAGGAGTGTTTTAGAGATTTAAACGCTTCTTCGAATTCGTCAAAGGAAAGTTCTTCGTTTCCAATTTCTGAATCTGACTGATCCAAATAATCATAAAACTTTTTATTTACATTTGGAATTTTTCGGGCAAGGGTTGGGCCTACATTAGTGAAAAAACGATTAAAAATATTTGCACTTTCATGTTTGTTGTGTACACAATTCCCGTCAGTATTCTTAAGTGTTTCAGGTAAGGAACTCGTTTTTGGTTTTTTGCTGACAATGATTTCTTTCATTATTTGCCAGGTTTTACGTGAGTAGTTAGAATATTCTTCAAATTTTTAACTATAGAAAAGCTTTTTCGCTTTTTTCTTGATTTGCTCAAATATTCGATTAAAATATTTATATTTATTTTGCTTTCATCAGCTGTTTCCTCAAGACATTTAATAAAGAGTTTCTGCTTTGTTTTCGAGGATTTTCTGATCCCCCTACTTATCCAAGGTGAGTGTAAAGTTTTTTGACTGAGTGTTACTTCAACTTCTGGGAAGTTAGCTTCCTAAACTTCGAAGAAGGTCTTCAAGAAAGTTTGATAAATTTGGTTGATGTCAGAGTTCCAGTTTATATTTCTCCAGTGGAGCAAGGACAACTGCTCCCGGAAATTCGATATATTTTTGTCATTAATCACACTTTTCGTTATTTTCGTTCTGCTAGTCGGCATTTCAATTTTAGAAATATTAATAGAAAGAAACAATATATTTCAAGTTTATTGCTAACTACATCACCCATGCATCTTTGAAAATGTACGACTACTAATTGCTAGATTCCAAAATAACTTTCTCCCAGAAGTAATCTGCTGCAATGTATATTTCATTTAGTTTAGTGTGGTCAGTGTCATACATAGCAGTTTAATCGTTATCGGATAAAAGCCTCGCCTAACAAATTCGAACCTTGAAAGCGTTCTCCCGTAAGTTATAAAGCATGATATATACTCTGGTTTGGTTTTATTTTTTACTTAAAACCCAAAATAATTTCAATGTACGGGAACTTTCGGATATTTATCTTTCTTGACATGTCTTTCAAAGGACAAAATGGCATAGTTGTCTTAATGTTAATCATCAACTTGTTTGTTTTAACAACGTATGAAGGAATTGAAATTGTGAAAAATTGTTCTAAGCATTAAAGCATTGTTGTTCTCCTAAAACTGCTTTTGAAGTGCAGTGTTTACCAAACCAATCCAGATATCCATTTATTCCAAGGTTAAGACAATAAAATGGGTTACTGCTATTTAAATATGTGGGGATTGTGGGTGTGGTCGAAAATCATAAGTTAAATTACTATATCTTGCAAAATCGGCCGGCGGCTGCTATTGACGAGATAATAGTCAATTAAAACAAGAATGAAAGCATGATGATTCAAGCCGATTATGAAGTTCTATTCAAAATTAAATTGCAGTAACAATTAAATTACAACAATAATCACTAATTCGACAAGCTAAAACAACTGTGAGCTAATTATAAATTGAAAAAGCTTGTCATGAAGCTAGTTTCTTGCGTTTTCGCGATATGTTTTTTTGGTATATATGGTAGGATTGAACATTCTTCTAATTTTCATTTACATTTATTTACATCTTCTAAATGTGTTTTATATTTGATATTTGAACTGTAAAGCGCAATTCAACAGAACAATATTTGATTTCATATCATAGGGCCTTAAAATTTTGTGACATATGTTTGAATTACTATTAAAAATATACATCATTTCTACTTCGTAATCACTACTAAAATTCGTGCATGATTGCAACCCATGGAAATGAAAATGAAAATAGTTGGAAAATTACCAAAATATCTAACGACTTGCAAATTCATTGATTCAAAGATTGAAAACATTCGTGTATCTTAGAGGTAAATAATGAAAAACCTGCATAGATGTATTGAGAGGCACAGGTGTACCTGCATAGATGTATTGCATAAAATAATGCAATGAGGAATAATTAAAACAAATCTTTGACAATTTATGGATATCCTTTCAATGATTGTCGTTAGTAGAGACAGCAGAAATAGTCTGGTAAAATATTTTAATTTCTGTAATTGCTTTTAGATTCGCGACAGTGTTTTTTTTCACAAGCTATGTAGTTCCGTAGTAGTGATTTTAACAGTGTTTAAAACATAGAATAAGCGTCGTAAGGGTGAGGGAGTGCTGGTAGTGTAAAAAAATTCTCGCTGTCCAAGTTTATAATTGAAGATTCCTATATTAAAATTTTCAAATACACTTAGCGTCCTGTGAAAATGGAAATAACGGACCCAATAATCACCGAAGCGAGTAGTCACTTCTGATCAACTAATCCTTTCAATTCGGTTTTACTTCAAGGCATATTTACTCTATGGCGTAGTGGGTGTAACTAATTCTTCGACCTTTTCAAGGACGTCATTTTAACCCTATTCAGCCTGGGCTTTTTTTGCCTTCTCAAGGCTGGGGAGGATTCCACCCCTTACCCACCATATCTTGAAAACCACAAAAGATAGAGTGATAAAACTTTGTACAGTAGAGACCAACTTATACTGAACACTTTGGTACCAAATTTAACAAATTAGGTCATCACGTTTTGATGATGTCATCGCTTTTTGACCGACGAAAAACTTTGAATGGCTTCTGAAAGTGAACCAAAAGAGCTTTTTTCATGCGCTTTTCACCATTTTCCTACAAAACCAAAGTACGTTTGGAATATTGGGACTTGCAGGTAATTTGGACCCAATAAGAGGATTTTGCCACAAAATGGTCCCAAAAATTGACCCACTGGACCCAAAAATGAGCGTTGCCATGGCAAAAGTGGACTTGGTCACTCAAAAGATTTTTGATGAAAATATTTCCAGATCAATTTTATACAAAGTCAGAAAGTTTTATGGTGAGAACGTTTTTTGTTTTAGAGTGATATCGAAAACACTACAAGGAGGAAAGGAATCCGCACTCCTCCTGCTGGAGTAGGGTTCACCCAGATATCTACCATTTGGGGCCTGGTGTTATCTCAAAGTACCACGTGGAGGAGCAGTGCTGAATTTTGACACAGGAACAAAGGAGAGCAAATTTCACTTTACAGCGCAATCTCATTTAACGCTTGAGAACCATTACTTGTGAAAATAGAAGCATCTAATAACGTCTAAGGTTTATGTTTCACAAACAGAAGATTTATTAGTGTAGAAAAAAAGAATCTCTGCAGCAATGCAATTACAATATTTCTTACAATATTTTTTACAATATTTCCGCGTAATTTGCCTTGAAAAACTGAAAAGAAGTAATTTTTTTTCAAGATGCTACGTTAACTTTTTACTAGGTCTTGACATTACCTTAAAACACCTGACCCGTGGTGTTGAGAGATAGGACCCTCTAACGTAATCCACGTAGAAGAACCACGCTGAATATAAAGGGTGGGAGAGGGGTGGTTGATAGTGATAAATTTAGCTTCCTATTTTTCTAAGGAACGAAACTTAGTCTGAACTTGAAAATTTGCGCGATAGTACACTCGTAAATAACCTGAGGGTTGCCATTTTCATGAGGTCATCACTGATTTCCCAGAACTAATGTAACTGTATTTTGGCAATTCCGGGCCAGCAAGCAAATCTTTATTACCCCATATCTAGGCAAGGAAAAGTCGAAATGGGATAATTCTTTGCATGATAGTAGAACAACGTAAAAAAATAACTAAAATAAAAAAAAAAATAGCCCCAAGGGTACCTCAAATATGGACCTCATCATTCTATTGTTTGCGGGCTCTGTAACTTTGAAAACTGGCAAAACCGGAAGAAGAATCGGGTTTGTCGACCCCCCGAAAAACTAACTTAATCTGTCCTTGAACTAGACCTTCACAGGAACTGTTAAACTATTGGGAAAAAAAAAAAGACAAGAGCCACAGCGCTTCAAAAATTTCCGTTTCTCGACCTCAAATTCAAAAGAATAACTTTAGTTATCATACTAATTGAGTAATGAAGTCATTAAAAGAAGAATAAGGTCTTTAAAGTTTGATGAAGCCAAGAACAACAACAATACACACCTGAATTAATATTTTAGCTGGAATCTAAAGTGAATCTATTAAGCTGTTAGATACCCATTATAAAATGCATAACAAGTTTGATATTAATTTCATATTTTGTTTGTATAAAATTCAATTGGTAACAATAAGAAACTTGGTACATCTGTTGGTACACCAAAGGGTAGGTCCAAAACTTTTCTTTCCTTTTGGGTAACAGGTGTAAAGCCAAGTTGCGCCATCTAAAGCCATTTAGAACTGGATGTATTCTAGTGTTCTTAAAATTATCTGACCTATGACGTCAGCGCCTTCGGCAGGGAGTATTGAGACCAAGCATGGGTATAAAATCTTTCCTTCCTTTTGGTAACAGGTGTAGCAAGTTTTGTCGCCTAAAGTTGTTTAGAACGGGAGATATTCAAGTTTCCTTAAAATCACGTGACCTATGACGTCAGGATTCTGGGTAGGAAGTTTTGAGGGAAAGGGTGAGGGCAACACTTTTGCTAACTTTTGGGTAACAGGAATACCAAGTTTTGTGACATAAGGTTGTTTAGAACTGGTACAATTCAATATTTCTAAAAGTCACGTGACACCTATGACGTCAGGGCCGTCAGTAGGGGGTATTGAGGCAAAGAAAGTGGACCAAAACTTTTCTCACCTTTTGGGTAACAGTCGTACCAAGTTTCGACTTATAACGTTGTTTACAACTGGAGACATTCAATTCTTTTAAAATCACGTGACCTATAACGTCAAGGCTCTCACAAGGGGGTATTGAGGCAATGAGTGGGAGCAAAATTTTTGTTACCATTTGGGTAACAGGTTACTAACTTTTGTAACCTAATATTGTTTAGAACTGGAGATATTCAAGTTTTCTTAAAATCACGTGACTTATGACGTCATAGACCTTAGCTGCAACCAAACGTGCGTCAAAAGATGCAGGATGCCAATAGCAAAATATCTATCAAGTTAGAAGTAGATTTCACAGTTGGTTCATGAAAAAATTTATTTTTTGGATTTGGTGATATACCACCTTTAATCAGGCCTTAGTTGCGACCAAATGTGCCTCTAAAGATATAGGATGCCAATAGCAAACTACCTACCAAGTTTGAAGTAGATTTCATATTTGCTTAACGAAAAAATGCAATTTTCGGATTTGGTGATATGCCACCTTTAATTGATATCACAACATCCCTGCTCATAGGCCTCAGCTAAAACCAACAATGCCTCCAAAGATAAAGAATGCCAACTGAATCAAGAGCAATTATAGTAGCAAAAAAAACTTCTTGATACCAATTAAATTTTCAAGTTACTAGTATCTGGCTGGAAAAATCAAAAATAAATTTAACTATAAAAGGTTCGTAACATTCATAAAACATTCATAAAGGTTTAGTCCAATAACAATTATATAAAACTGGATTTTTTTCTAAAAATTAACTAAAACATGTATATGACTGGTATTTTGGGTCACTTGCTGCAAGTCTTAAAATGCCAGTAAATAAATATGATATCAATAGGGAGAGGATTTATGTATGTAGGTTCAAACAGGGGAACGATTCAGTCACAGGTTTGATGGTGTACAATTATTCGATTGCAAAAGGCAATATCATAAATTAGAAATCAAAAATTGTAAAATTGAATGCAAAATAGTACAATCAGAACTCATTATGTCAAATATATAAAAACACGACAGAATCATTAAACAGCCACAACGTAAACTTAAATAGTGCTATTTTCAATACAAAGCTTCAAAAACTTCAATACAATATTATTATTTTTTAGAATTTTGAGAAGTGTACTTTCTTATTGTATTGTACTTTGTGGCCAGAAAGTTTCACGTAGTAAAAGTTTATCCAAAGCAAAATCCACTTTTTTGGTCGAATGCGAAAAATTATTTGACGTGAATTAGATTTAATCACTCATTTGTGAAAGTAAATTTCAGATACAATAATCTCATTAATGGTTTCAAAATTTGAAGAAATATATATTTTGTTTTGATGTTATAAGTTTATCTATCAAAAAAGGTATATAGATGTTCTATATTTATCAACACAACAAAAGTTCTTTAATAGAACACCACTTTTATTCGTTATCAGTGAGTTTAAGCAATTAGGCGGTTATAAAAATAAAATAACGTCTTCTAATAAGTGATGAAAAAAATCTTATTTTCTGTCGCTTTATGATTGACGATGCGGTAGTAATGGGTTTTCCTCTGAAGTCATTAAGTGTTAATTACTAAATTCTTTTGTTTTCTAGCCACCACCTATCGTTAGCGCTTTTTGCTTAAACTCACAATTTTTGAAATGAACAATTTGTTTGTCATTCTGAATTTATTCATCCAAATAACATGGATAATGTTCTCCATTAATTCATTCACACACAACGAAATTCTTTCGATAGCACCCCACCTTCCATTGCAACTTTCGAATGAATAAATGTTCTGCATTTAGTCATTGAATGATATGGATAATGTCCCAAATTAAGTCGCTGAGTCGATAAAAGTCCTTTGACACAACACCATGGTCTTCGTAACTTATGAAATAGACAATTTGCTTGAATGTACTAAATTTATTACTTGAAACAATATGGATAATGTTCTAAATTAATTCATTCACACACGACGAAAGTCTCTTGATAGCTACCAACTTTTATTCGTAACTTTTGAATGAATAATTTATTCGAATGTTCTGAGTTTATTCATCAAAACCTTACACATGTTCCAAAATGGTTCGCTAACTTGATAAAAGTCTTTTGATACATACCATGTTATTGTAACAAAATGAAATAAATAATTTGCTTGAAGTTCTAACGTTATTCATCAAAACGATGAAGGTAATGTTTCTCAATTAATTCATTCGTACATATCAGAAGTCTTTTGATAGCACACCACATTTATTCGCAATTTTTAAAGGAAAAATTTATTCAAACATTCTGAATTTATCCATCAAAACAATATTCAAAATGTTCTAATTCACTAGCTGACTCCATAAAAGTCTTTCAACACAAGTCTTTTGTTGTTCGTATGTTATGAAACAGAAAGTTCTAAATATATTTATCAAAACATTCATACAATTTTTCATCATCAACGCATCAAAAGTTTCTGGACAGTCGAGAACTTTATTCGTAACTTTTGAAATATATAAACAATGTGGTGCTTGGTGTTGTTTTGATGAATTTATTAACCAAAACAATACACGCTTTTTTTTTATAAGAATATACTCTATAAGAATATTCAGGATAAAATTGGGCAAAAGTGCTAAGAATATGCTCATCTTAACACTCGGTTGAAAAAGTTAAGAAAACTGTATTTAAAAATGGCTTATGTGCTAA
>JANSTP010016239.1:0-15360 GCA_025330745.1 Cladonema radiatum
TTGGAAACTTTAAGATATACAAAAAAAAATAATTTTGAAAAATTTGGACTTAAGGTCTTTGTAAACTCAGGATGCGAATTATTCCTACTTTTTAGGACAAAATATCATATCAGTTTTCAAAAGAAATGTTTTTTAACATTTTTACACCATCCACAACTCTGTGAAAAGTTATTCAATTTTCATGGTCAGTTTATATTAGAATCATTCTAAAATAGCTTAAAAATTACTCCTCCTCCCCTCAAAGCCAAAACCTTTTGTAATTAAACAATTATAACAAAATTCTACCTTCAAATATTACCTCCTTGGCAACAGGATCATGAGTTAAAAACAAAATTTCTGACAATTGCGAAGTGCTTTTATTTTTCCAAAGCTTTTTTGACCATACTTAGATTCTGTAGTTTCTTAACAAATACTGTTAAAGTTATCAAATTATCGAGAAAATGTCTTCAAAGATATTTTCCTGATATTCTCTTTTTTGTTTTGAACAGAAAAGAAATTATTTCAAGAGTGTAGGTAAAAATCTCTTCTTAAATCCAGGACAGTGAGCACTTGATGTTGACCTGCTTGATGGCTGGAAGTGCTTACTGTCAACTTCATTTCTTAGGATATAGCCGACTTTCAGAGAAATCTATTCATATCTTTTAATTATTATTTTTTGTTTCAGTTTGCATTCCTTTCTTCAATACCGACAGTTGTTGTTGGAAAGTGTGGGGTGTTTGCATACCATGCATCTATCTCGACAAATGTTTCACCAAGATTCGAAATCCTATCTGCGTATTGGGATGCAAATTGGAATGGTTAGAAAATGCGTTTTTGAACTTTGTTAAAACAGCTATCAACAAGGTGGGTATTAGTATTTTCAATATTTAATATTGTATTATTTTCTTATCGCTAATTTCAGAAATTTATGCAATCTGATTGGTTAAAAAAACGATGCAATTTCTTATGTTTTAAAAGCAGTGCAATATTGACGAAAGACGATGCAAATATCGAGAAACCATTACAACGTGAAAAATTTACTCTTTAGAATGCATTGAATACAAAGAATTTTCGAAGTTTTATCAAAGAAAATGAAATTTCTCTGATGTCTTGAAGCTAGCGATAAACCAGTTATTGCATGGTTTTTCTCCTGACTTGCACTGTTCTTTTCACTCGCCTAAAGGTTTGTGAAAATAAAGAGTAAAGATAAAAGAACTCGAAAAATATTTGCCATATTGCACTCGAAACTATGTCATAACCAATACATATTTATACATTTTCAATATTTAGATACATAAACATTAAGAATTCAGAGGGTGTTCATCTGTCAAATTGCCACCATCAAGTTCTAGGCGGCCAGAATGCAGTCCCTAAATTGATACCATAAAAATAAATTAAGGACTGAAAATTTTTAAAAATTTGAAAAACTAATTTTAAGCAAAAAAAAGATTAATTGAAAAATTCCCTTTTCTAATTCTTTTAAAGAACATCAAAAACAGACCACAAACGTTTTTGTAACAGAAAACATGTATTAATATCACAAAAGTTTAAAATAAAAAGAACAAAATGTTGACAATACCAGTTTTTTATTTTAAATGACAACACTTCGACTGTCATACAGTCATTTTCAAGTCAAACATTACGAGTCAAAATAAATTATTTCCAGCTTTTATTTTCAGATAATATAGAACAAAAGAAAGTCCAAAAACAGATAACATATTCCTTTCCAGATATACCAGAAAAAAGAATAAGCAAGAGTAAAACCATAAAACTATCAATTACTCTTATTCAATCAATTACTCTTGCTTATTCTTTTTTCTGGAATATCTAGAAAGGAACATGGTATCTGTTTTCGGACTTTCTTTTGTTCAAAATAAATTCTTTATACACATAAAGTTTGAATAAACATGACAAAGTTTTCAACAAAAGAATTTTATTAGCTATCGAAACAATTGTATAGAGCTTATGTTCTTAAGAATGGGCATGTTTTTTTTAATGAGCAGGCTTTCTTTAATACCTAAAGCAAACCTATTCAGAGCATTGCCTAAAACTGTAAAATCATCAACAGAAGGCTTGCTATGGCAAATTAGCAAATGATCAGAAATGGCACTTTAGTATGATGGTTTGATTTTCTTAGATGTTAAAGGTGATATCCCAGTGTGTTCACGAGCCCTGACTCTCGAATGTCTGTCCGTCTCTCCATAATAGTAAGAGTTGCATCATCCACACGAATACTTATAAACTACCTTAGACGTGAGGTCAAGAGGCAAACAATCTTTAAAATGAAATATGTTGGAAATTTTTCTGTGGGATTTAAAAACAACCCGTAATTTAATGTCTAATGTAATTATGGTCAATTAACTGAAAACTTCTTTTTGACGTTTGAAATTTCTCCATGCCTTTTTTAGAAAGGTGCGATAGTCCAACAACTCATTTGTCAGACATTCCAGTAGTCTGACAACTTTAATGTACAAACAAAGGAATATGGCAGTGATATGCTGAAAACAGCACAGACATAAATCTTGAAAGTCAGTCTCTTATTCAGATCACTGGTCCATTTTAAATGATAGGGAAAAAATCGTCATAAGTTGTCACTGCAATATCCATGGCTAAAATAGTTCTCTAAGGCAATACTCTCCTCAGAATTACCTCTACATTTATCTCCCTTAGCTTAAATTAACCAAAAACAGAAATGAAAACAGAGAAGTGTTGGAGAAATGAGATTTCGGAAATATTGGTTATCGGACGAAGGACACTTTGATAGGTTTTGTCGGAAATTGAAACTGTTCTATCTGACTGTTGATATATCGGGAAAGTTAGGATCAGACAAGTGCTCACCTCCCTTTTTAGAAGTGTTTCAAAAAATTAATCTTTACAGAGATGCCTTAATCAATAATATCAGAGTAATTTTTTCCCATGCAATATTTAAGAAGTGGTCAGTTAACTAGTAACTTCTTTTTGTAGTTTGTAAATAATTTAACAGAACTTATGTGCTCAGTTTTTAATTAAATCTACTTTCTTATAATATTTTAAAGAAAAGATGTACTTTAGTAATTAAATATGATAATTTTTCCAATGGAATTAGCATCGATGCTTAGTTTTCTACATTTGATATAAAAACGTCCAATAATTTTGACTATCTTTTTTTTCACTCAATATTTAGCTGGAAAGGATTGGTAATGTTATTGCAAATGGTCTCAACACTGTTGTTGCTGGTTTTGAAACTCTCATAGAAAAAGTTGGAGAGGCTTTGAAAGCTCTGAAAGAATTTGTCTTGGATTTAATTGAAAAAATTTTAACTACTATTCTGGAATGGTTAGATTTTGATATCAGGTAGCACTTTATTTACCTCTGTAATTTCAGTATTCTACTTCTGTAGCCACGTGTCAGACATGTGGTTTTTATAACAGCGTAGAATTTACTTATTTTTTTCTAGTTATGTAACTAAAAAGTAAAACATCTGAAAGTTCCCTGTCTGTTTTATCAAAAATGTAGGTACTAATAATGAAAGGAATTATTAATAAGCCTATATTGCATTTTGCTAAGGATATACCAGAGAATATTGGCTGACCTTCTATTTAATTTTTGGTCCATAACCTGTTAAGTTCAATATGGAGGAAAAATATAGATTTTGATTTGACAGAATACGTTAATACTCTTTCTTGTTGAACTACGTAAAGTAAATAAATATCTTTCCTTCTAAAAATTTATTTTCAAGTTGCCGTATTATATATACCCCTTAATTATATCAGGAAAAAAAAGGATTGCATTATAAATAATCAATTTACTTTTGTTATTTATTTACAGACAACTGGAGTTAAAAATTGAAGTCAGGAAAGGTATTTTGAAACTCTGTTTCTCGTATGCTTGGGATATCACATGGTTTGGAGAAACTTACAAAGAAAATCATGGAGATAACAGAGTTTGTTTGGATGAGTTGGTCGTCTACGTCGTCAAAAAGCTTTTCTTTGGAAATCAAAATATGACTAGTATGTTTCATATTATTTATTTGACTATATTATAGGTAGAAAAGCGATCAAAAAAAGTTTGCAAAAACATTAGCGTAAGAAATCAATTTCATACATTCATACCCTTCAAACAGTATTGCAATATGGAATAATATAACAATGTAATAAGATAACTTGACCTATCATAAATTACATTATACATAAATAACAAAAATAGTAAGGACTAAGGAGGCTTGCAGAAAAACAAAAAAACTATGACACAACATATTGTACATGCAAAGATCAAAATCCTATATTTGGTATCTAAAACGTTTTTAGTTAATATTCATGTTCATGTATTTCGTCTATACTAAGACTCAACTAAATTCTCTAAGTTCTGAAGTACTGCCTTGGTTTTTTTTTAAAGGGAGGGAGAATGTACTGACATCTCATGAATCTGAGTTATCTTTGATTACAATACCATTCCACAGGTAACGTCTTCTGCAGACAATGCAGAATTTAAAACCATCTGTTTTAAAAGTAGGCTTATATGATATTGATTCATTAGTTCTAAATGACTATTTATTTTTAAACTTCACTGAGCATATAATTGAGAAAACAGCAAACGTATTTTTCTCTCTATTGTTATACATTGATTATTAAATAAAAGATTTGATCTATGTATCATGCCTCTGCAATATAAAGTATACTTCTGCAATAAATTTTCCACTTGACTGCAATTTACAATTATGCATTCGAAGTTACTAAAATCGCTCTTTTTTTCAAAGCTGAATAAGTTTCAAAAAAAAGTTAAGGCTGCAATTATGAAATGTATCTTAGCTTTAAAATGTTAAAGGTAATTTTAAATAAGTTTCAAGAAAAATTAAATTGCTAAGACTGTCATGAAAAATTGGGAAAAAAGATTGTTTTGTATCAACGATTGCTGATAAAATTTTAATGTTTTAGAAAACAACACATAATATGAAAACTTACTCATGGCTCATACCATCTTGCTATTTGTTTTGTTTAGAACACGTCGAGTTCGAAGAGAAGAAAGATGAGGTTCAAGGAAAGATTAGTGCTGTTACAGAAGCTGAAAAAGACGTTAAAAAGGAAGAAACAAGCACAAACAATGAGGTGGGTTGTTTTTCAAACAATTTAAATACTTAACTTTAAATTCAAAATTTAAGTTTTGGACTTATGTACGACAAGTCAAAGTAAACGATTTGATTTACCACTTTTTTGACAATTTTAATGATCTTTCTATTCTTTTGTACTATTCTGGATTTTCTCTCTTTTGTTGTCTCTTTTTCTTGATTTTCATTATTTATTATTATTACATATGTTTTCTATTGTTATTATATATATTGTTTTTCTTTTTCATTGTTGCGTGCAGCTACACCATATATTGGCTTACGTTTATATTAATTGTTTGTAATCTTCTCTTCTTATACCTTGTAGCAAATGTTTTGATAGAAAAAAAATGTAAAGAGCTAATTTTTGGATAGCAATGGTAACTGTTGGAGTGAAAATAACCAATGAAAAAAGGAAGAGTTGTCTTTTAGGAATACTTCAAAAAATCTGAATTACAAATAGAATTTTATATAATAATGTTAAGGTAGTAAGGTAAAGTAAAAACAATATTCATAAAATTTAAGGGAAGAAGCCCTGGGATGGAGATTGCTGAAATAGCCCTAGTTTTAATTCATATGATACTAACGGTGCTCAGTAAGTTTGCCACTAAAAGATTTCCAGGTCGGTATTTTTGCCTCTGGAAATTTCGCCACTCTTTGCTATCATAGATGAAATGCAACTCTTGAACAGATCCAGCAATGTTTATAAATTCTTATATCAATCTGGATATGTTAACCATGGGCCAAAATAATTCGCCATTTGGTTTTTGGAAATTTGCTTCAAAGTTTTCGTTCCTAGGAGGCGGGAGCGTAGTCGGAATTATGGGTAAATAGGACTTTTACTCCGTTAAGATTGATGTCTTAAGAGCTCATCTGACCTCTTATTAGACTACCTCTCATCCTTTCTCGAATTCCCAAACAGAAATTATAAATACTTTAGGAATATCATAAAAGTCAAGAAGCTTTATTTCCCCCCAATCGCAATTCAGCAGGTTCAAAAAATTTCTGTTTTCAGAAATTATCATTTGTATGGAAAAGTAATAACTTCTAGCTTATCCCCTAGCAAGATCAACTAGTCGGTTTTTGTAGCAATAAATCAGAGGAATTTTTATCTTTTCAACACTCCAAATGACGTCATCAGCAAATCAGGATTGGGAAGAGCTGAGAAACCTAATCGTTTCTAGACAGAAAAGATCAAATCAGTTTCTCTGAATCGATCAAAAAGTTTAGTTCAAGATTGTTTGGTATGTTGAAAATATGTTATCGCTTATTTGAACTTCATTCTGCAAAATATATGATGGTGGCAAAATTACCGGTGGTGGCAAAATTATCTGTGGCAAAATTACGATGGCAGAAGTTCCGGTGGCAAACCTTCCAGTGGCAAACTTACCGCAATTCGATACTAACAGGGGTTTGGTTAGGATTTTTGTGGAACTATATTGATGATATGTAGTCTCCATGTATGATGTTTAATTTACTAGAAACTTTTTCCAAAAAACTGTGCTTTATTTGAGTTTTATTCACTTAGGTTGAACTGGGAATTGCACAAAACAATGTGGATGAAATGGAGCGAAACCAAGAGATACCAAGCAAAAGATTTTTCAAATTCATTGACAAAATGAAGAATAAATACCATCACAAATTATCAAAAGAAGATCATGATGTCCTAAATACCCCACATAAAATGGCATACAAAAAACGTAAGTTTGGATTTTATTGCTTGTCATTTTATAAGGTATAACATTTTTTCACTTAAGTGTATAGATGAGAGGATATCTCTGTTGTTGGATAAAGCCAAATTTTCTTCCTAAAAGAGAATAAAATTTTGTTTGACCTTTATGAACAATTTTTATGTTAGTAACTTAAAATTACTGAATAGAACATGACTCTTTGATTTTCAGCAGTGATGCTTTAGACTGAGTTTGAATTTAGATTTTTTTGTTATTTTAAAAAATCAATATGCAACTTAAAATTTATATTTTCTTTCTGTTTTGTAAATACTGATATTATGAAGCAAAGCTGATATCAATTTTGATTGCGTTTTACTGTCTTATTAAATATTTTTAAAAAATCTACTTTGAGGCTGGTGTTGCAATGAAGATTTATAGAAAAAGAGTAAAAACAATGTGAGATGTCTTTTTCTTGCTGTGAAAAATATATTCTTGGGCAATTTGTACGAACAATTTTGGTACCCTACCCAGGAGCCATTAATCAAAAATATTTTCTCAATTCAACTACAAATACCTTTATGTGATATCATTTTTGGCAATGAATTGGAGCCCTAAAAATATTTTCTTTAGTGGCTTTGCACCAACTTCAAAAATTACTTTACATTATAAAATACTTGCCGTCGTGAAGTTTTTGTCAAAAAATATTTACTTTATCATTTATATTTTTCAAGCAATTATTTGTAAATGAAGAAACAAATCCAGAGAACAAATTAGATTGTTCCATTTAAACACCGTAAACCAATAAAAAAAGCATGATAAACTCAGGAATGTTTCAAAAACAGATAAGAAATACTAATTACAATATTTAAGCATTTTTATTTTTTTAGCGGAGCATGTATACAATGAGTTGAAAGAACAGACTCCATGGCATATTGCAAGCAAAACAATGGACAATTTCCCAGAATTCAAAACTAGTAATGCTGCCAATGTAACAAGTGATGACGTGAAGAGAAGTCTAATTATTGGTAACATTTCCTTTTTGATTTTATTTATTTGTGATGGTGAACGTATATGATAAATTGTTCAGAAGATTTCGTTTGTTATGGTTTTTGTTCTCGTAGTTTCTGAAACTGTTGTTATTTCTATAGTTATTGTTGATATTGTTAGTGTTGCTATTGTCGTTGTTCGTGAGGATGGTATTCGATGCTACTGTTGTTATTGTTGATGATGATGATGATGATGCTGATGATGATGATGATGATGACGATGACGACGACGACGATGATGATGATGATGATGATGATGATGATGGTTTCTTTTGAATTAGCTTTCTAGCCTAACTGTTGTTCTTTCTCATTAAGATGGTAAACTTGTCGCTGTAATTCTTTATATTTATTTGTACTTAAAAAGTAACTCAAAGTCTCTTTCTCAGATGCTTGTAATCAGAAAACGTTGTAATAATTTTTGAATGCAGTTTTCGCTTCGCGAGTTGTAAGAAAAGTTGAATGTTTACTATAAATTTCCTATGCGGCACACATGGCACAATACCAATAGAATTCTAAGTGTTACCATTTACAAAATAAAAACTATAAGTTTGTTAGATTGTTAGATTTGAGAATTGCTAGATTAAAGCACAGGGAATTTTCTCAAGACTCTTATACCTTCATTTATATGCTGAACATATAAAACTGCTTTTCGAAGAATACATAGCATTTTCAGCTAGTTCTGACTGGGATTGGTCTTCCAGATAATGGAAATATCGTAATCACTGGGCAATAACAGCAAAATACTCTTTTAATGAATGAAAAGGCCTGATATTTGTGAATGTAGGGACGTTTTTAAACAAGTGATTAGATTTGCTTGATAACCTAACTTTCTTTTTTCAGTAAGCAGCTCCCCTCTCGAAGCATCACTTTGCCATGATAAAGTTGCCACTACATTATTCTAAATTTTATTTGAACTTGGTGCTTTCTTACTCAGACTGCTCTCCGCACAAACCTTTTTTATCAAAATTATTTTATGAGCTACAGATGGCTTCAGAACTCAAAGGTGTCCTCTCCTTTCGAGTAAGCAGAAGAAAACGTTTGTGCGGGAAAGAAAGAGCATCGCATCTCATAATCAAATACATATGCAACATACAGAAAAAAATTACTTTGCAGAAGTTTTCAAAGCAATTCGTTTCGAAAAAATTTGAAAAAGACGTTCTAAAGTTTTAAAGTTCTAAAGTTTTTTGGTTACATGCTCGTTCGAAGAAGGATGTGTTTTTCACTGCTCTTGATTTGAATGATGTCCTTGAGTTTTTTTAGACTAATTTTTGAATTTAAAATTTTTTAGACAAAATTTTTTAAAATCTTTATTTTCTAGAGTCATTTAGAACTAGTCCATTTCTAGCAAAGCCTGAGCAATACCAAATTAGGGTCCAGTGACAAGACTCCAGAAAGTCTTTTTCTGGTTCCCAGTTTCATAGAGTGTTTTTACTGTGTATTTAAAGTGTTTACCTAGAAATTATTACGTCTTGATTGTAAATTTATTTTTTCAAACTTTTATTTTATTAGCAGAGCACAAAATTGCTTTTATTGAAACTAAAATAAATCAAAATTAAAATTCAAAAAATCTTTTTCGGTGGAAAGCGGTAGAGAAAACGAAAGTACCGTTGCTTCTATTGAAAGCATAGAGTTAGAATTCTACTGGCTTGTGTGTTATGAGGCTTCTTTTACTAATTTGTTAGCTATTTTTATTATATTAGTGCAAGAAGGCACCCCGTCGCAGCATTTATGTTCGGCGTTGTATACCGATCACCCCATGTAAATCGTTTATGGCATAATAACGCCACAACGCAAAAGGCTTTTTAAAAAATTGCTTAAAACTTTCATTGTATCATGGTTATTGAAATAATGCAGTTTATATCTTACATAAACAGGCGAAACGCTTACACCATGCGCCCGTGTGAGGCGTTCATTACATGATTACGCCACAATAACCAATGGTTTATTGAAATCTGTGAGACACATGGAAACAGGAAAGACACATATGAAGATGCAAAAACGACAAGATATCAGCGATCTGGCTGGTTTATATGAAGCAACACACAAACTCGGTTAGTGAAGTTCGTTCATTGTCAAACATTTAGTTTTCATTTCATTTTTTTTTTTTTTTTTTTAATTTACTGGATTCGTGTAGTTTTTCTTAAACCATACTACTTTAATTTGCACATGATACTGAAATTAACAAAACCTCGTAATTATGGCATGGCATGCTCATGTTATGGTAATTTTATGCCTTTTAAAGAAAGGATTCTCCTTCATCTTGTTGTTACTAACTTATTCATTGCATAAATTGACCCCACAAACAAAAGGAAGAATGTTTTCCATTTCCACAACCGTTGATTTGATTTTGAGTAAATGGGTGGAAGTTTGGGTCAATAATTCAAGTTAATCGGAGGACTAAAATGGCCAGTTTAAATTTTTTTTTCTTGTAAAGAGATATATAAAGATATATGTAAGATATTATAAGATATATATAAATCGAAAATCTTGCATATTTTCCTTTTTATCTCATTTAGTTATATCCGTATTATGAGTTATTATGAATACGTAGTGTGCTAAATGGCGCCATTAACGAAAATGCAGACCATTTGTTGGTACGAATTCTTGCCTGTGTGGCCAAAAAATGTACAAACTTTTTTTTTGGTTGGCGACTCTATTACTAGTTATAGGTCATTTTTTTAGAACTAAAGTTTGTTCTCTTTTAACATTTCTAAGACTTTTAAGAGACATTAGGTCAATAATGAATGAAAGTCTTGAGATTTTCAATTTTATAATGGGCAGGTACAAAATGCATAATGTATAACGCATAGCCCATGACGAGTAATCGGATACCGCAATAATTTATAGAATGATATATCTCTTCCACGTTTCTTCAGGTCTAGAATAAAACCTTCCTTTCTTTCCATATTTGGAGAAAATATTTGATTATTTTATAAAAGGAAGAGATTATAAAACTGCATTATGTAAAATTCCATCCTTGCACTGAATATTATGTTTGAGACATTATTGTGTATGAATATTGTCTATATAATATTCGTTTGGAAAAACAGATGATAAATCTTCAGATTTTGCGCCACTGATAGCTTCTTCACCCTTTTGTGTGACAATTGGTGTATCAGGTGAACTTGTCTGAATAGTCTGGAAATTAAATCAAAGTTGGTATTTTTAGTTCAAATTCAAAGTAGCTATGCCTAAAAGTGTGAGAGAATTAAAAATTCTATAATCTAATTTCTGTTAATATGAAAAATGTTGTTTCTCGCAAAGTAACACAACGTCCCACGATTATGTCATCATCTCAAATACGTTAATCAATGACTGTTAGCTGCTTCTTTAAGCATTGTGGAGATTGGCAATTGATTCGCTAAGTTGTTCTGCAAAATATCCGGCCGACCGAGAAGATATTCTGAATTCCAACAGGATTCTGTTTTAGGAGTCATTTATACGTACTAAAAACTACATTTGAGTATGACAAATTGAAAAGAAATAGAATCGAAAAGAACAAGGCAAGATCAAAATTTTTTATAACATTTGACAATATTATGTCCAGTACAGTATGGATTATGCATTATGCCCTATGCGTTTTTGTACAAATCCATTTTTATAATAAGAGTATGCTTGTAGTTTAACGTGCTAAGCATGAGGCTTATTATTTGTCAAGTCTGTACTTGTATCATTGATATTCGTTTGCAGTGTACTATTCGATTTCTTTCATATGTGCAGGTACGAAGTATACAAATTATTCACCGAAACAAAAGCGAGATATTTATTATTACTACGAAACCGCGAAGAAAGGTACGTATTGTCTCTCCACCAAGAGATCTTCGTTCAATGAATTCGATGCTAAAACCTCTTTGAGACGACATCACACAATTTTGAGAGTTAATTACGTTAGTTTATAAAAATTTGACAATGAGCCATGAATAGTCTAACGAATGTAATCCGCTCAACACGCTTGCTAGTTATGTGTTTGGCAGCTAGTGATATCCTTAAATCGACTTTCCTAACTCTGCGTTGAAAAATATTTCCTGTTAGCGCTATCACTAGGTTGGAACCTTTTTGTAAAATCAAATTTGATTGGCTAATAAAAGCAATTGACTTCTTAAAAAAACAGACCAGATTCAATGCTTGATTAGCTATTAATTGACGATAAACAAACTGTTTTGCGAAAGGTTCTGGGCTACTCGGGTCTATATATTGCTGTGAATTAATAGCGCAGATTTGGTGCGCTGGAGCGGAAGGGGGAAAATTTCCAATAAAAATATGTAAATAAATTTCTTCTTGGATATCGTATCATTCTACAGGCCAAGAAGACTATCATCGAATCGTGAAGCGAGGATTTTCCGAACATGAACGAAGTACTTTACCGAATGTGAAATCCAGTTTGGATGATTTGCTGAGTAAGCATATTGGTTCATCGTTTGAACAATATACAGATGAACTCCATCGACATGCCCTCCATGGTTTCAAACGATCGAATATTCCCCAACCTAACAATGGAGAAGCTCTCCTCCACGGAATTAAAAGGGTAAAAACCTTGTTTTAGATTCATGATAATTTTGCCTTATTAGGAATCGAATAAATTTCAGCCCAACTACGGAGAGACTCTCCTCCAGAGAAATAACGTTATGAGCCATGTTGAAGTATTCGATCTTCCGCCTCGTTATCATTGTGGATAATAATTGAAATGATGCATTTTCATTGGCTGGTAAAATAATTGGAAACATGAAAACGAGACAGAGATAATCATTTGAAACCATGAAAATGTTTTCATTGATAACGGAGACAACTCTCTACAGATGACAGAGTTTCTGTTTTCTAATAATTTAAACTACAATCTTGGACAAAAATATTTGGAATTCAGGGTGAAATTGAGTAGTTTTCAGATTTTGACTTTCCATTTGGCATGCTATTTTTGAGTAACGAAATCGCAGAAGGGGAGTTTTGGTGATTCCCCTTTGCAACCCCCCCCCCCTAAAGGGCTACAAAAACAGCCAAGAAAGGAGCTGGGTGCTATTCACCCAAGAGCCCAAGGCTCACATAGATATATCGCGCGATAAATCGCTGTGTTGCCAAGTTAATATATCGCCTTTCAATTATCGCTTGAAAAAGCTCGTAATTGTTCCAATATTTTTGACCACGATTGTAGATAAAGTCCATTCTCCAGGGCCACGAAAGGCAACTTTTGTACCAATCGATAATCAGGAAATCAGAGACCTCACCAGTCGCAACTTGACAAGTTTGGAGAATCTCTGGGTTCCAATTTCGTCCGGCTGAAATTTTACTTATGTTTAAATAAATAAAAAAAGTAGTTTCTAGTCTGCGAATAATTATGACATGTAGTAGTTCTCATCAAATGTCCAGAGGTCAATGAAAATTTATGAAAAGAGATTTTTATGACCTCATATGTGTTTTATCCCCATGTGGTAAGCTTTCGTATATTGAAATAATCATATTCGAACAAGTTTTTTGGTCCCTTGTTTATACGAATTACCTTATTGGTAGAAAAAAAGCCGGCAAAGAGTGACTAAAATTTTTGCAAAGTGACTAATTTTTTTTTTTTTTGCCGACTTTTTTTTATCCGACAAACTCTTTTTACCAACTTATTTTTTCCTATCCGCCAATTTTCGCTGAATTTGTCTTGTCTCTTTTTTTCAATTTTCTACTTTTTCTTTTGCAATTTGAAAAAGGAAGAGATAGGAGGCACTCATCTTGTTAAAGGTTTATGTAAATCTTTAAAAATTTTAACAAAAATATAAACAAGGAATATTGCTTTTACCATATTTTTTTCCATGAGTCATATTTTATCTGGAAATTGATCGACAAAAAAAAAGATTAAAATCCAAAAAGTGACCAAATTTTGTCAACGTAACTAAAATTTTTAGCCGACTGTTCTTTTTGCCGGCTTTTTTTCTACAGATACTTGTTCGCCACTTGCTTGATATAAGGTAGAAACAGTTGTGATCTTTTTCCCAAATGTTTCAGAACTTGACATTGATCGTTACGAACGAAGAATTCCCGCTTACTCACATGAAGCGCCATTTGGGTAATATTAACGACGCCATACGTACCGCTAATAAACATGTTATGCAATGCTGAAGAAGAATACTCGCAATGTCTCGCCGACACTCGAGAATTTATTAACACTCGATAGTTGTATTTCACAGCAGTTTGAACATTGACAGGGAAAATGATTTGGTTGATACTTTCTGTATACGAAATTATAATAGGAATTATTCAAACAAAAACTATCAAATATGTTTTAGACTTCTTGAAAATTTGTATATCCTCGAAGAGTTATCTGAGGTAATTATTCAAACGTAATTTCGAAATTTTTAACAATTTTCAGTCCTCAATTTGTTTTTAATATATGAATTTAAAGACCGCATTCCTGCCGCCTAATATCCGATGGTCGAAATTTGACCGATGAGCAGTCTCGTACATTAGGAACCATATAATTCAAAGCTTAAATGGGATCAAAGGTTGTTCGTTTTACATGAATATAAGAGTTCGATTTAACATGATTCGAATGTTCACGAACCAATAAATTTGTTTAGTGTACGTTTATATTGAATCAAAAAAGTTTCAATCAAATTATGTGTTCAACTGGAGTTTAGCAATTCTAATCTGATTATAGTGTGGCCCATTTCCAAAAAATGAAAAGCGTCCATTTTCATTTTTAAAGGTATTCTGAGTGTGAAATGGAATTATTTAAAGTACCCTAGTCAATGTTCAAATTGCTGCCATTACTAGAGAGAATTATTTATTTACATATTAGTTATAATAGTTAAAGATGAAACACGAACATTAGAAAATTCAAAAAAATATTTTTCTTCAATGTGCCGACGTAGTTGCAACCATTCCCTACGTGATATTTAACCCTGGCCTTTTGGGAATGAATTTTTGAATAACTTCTGTTGTAGTTAATATTTTTGCATGACATTTTGACTTCGCGATCAACATTTAATTAGGAAAACTTTGGTTCGAAATCTTTTTTACAACTCCAATCGTGGACAAAAATATTTGGAATTCAGGGTAAAACTGAGCGGTTTTCAGATTTTTGTCATGCTAATTTTGAGTAACGAAATCGCGGAAGGGCAATTTTGGTGATTCCCCTTTGTAGCCCTCCTAAAGGGCTACAAAAACAGCCAAGGAGGGAGCCCGGTGGTTTTCACCCAAGAGCCCAAGGCTCATATAGATAAATCGCTGTCTGGCCAAGTAAAAATCTCTCTATTCAATTATCGATTGTGGTGCAGAGTTATATTGAAAAAGTTCGAAATTGTTCCAATATTTTTGACCACGATTGTCGGTCCCTGCCCCTTGTTATGACGTCATAAAAAACCATGGTATGAGATTTTCAGGCATAATTACTGCTATTTGGACTTTTTAACAATGGCGTCGTCACCTGATCACTTGATCATATCAGGCCATTTGTTTTTTTTTGGAAAGCGCTTATGTTGACTTATATTTGTGCTAAGTTTCATTTCATCTCGATGAGTATTCATCTCGATGAATACCGCGGGTTCGATTCCCCGTCCGGGCATGATAAGTTCATATGAACTTCTGGCCTAAGACGTTAAACTAATAC